>PVHP010000063.1:0-95291 GCA_004024765.1 Zapus hudsonius
AAGGAAGGAAGGAAGGAAGGAAGGAAGGAAGGAAGGAAGGAAGGAAGGAAAGGGAGGGAGAGAAAGAAAGAGAAGGAAGGAGAGAGAAAAAGAAAGAGAGAGAGAAAGAAAGAAGAAAGAAAGAAAGAAAGAAAGAAAGAAAGAAAGAAAGAAAGAAAGAAAGAAAGAAAGAAAGAAAGAAAGAAAGAAAGAAAGAAAGAAAGATGAAACACACTACTGGTGGACTCCTGGTAATGCCTCCGTATTGTAAGGCACTGAATTCAATGGCAAAGGACAGTATGACCTTTGCATGATGAGGTTGTGTGATGGAGCAGCAGCTGTGAGACCTGCTCTTTACTTCAAAATTTGACTTATTGGCTCGGTGGCTGTGAGCAACTTCTTTTGTTCAGGGGCCATATTTGAAAAGCAGAGCCTATTGTTCTTCACAGAAATATTGTACTTAATACACTTAATGGTATATATAAAAATATTCATGAAAACTAAAATAAAAACATACATGAAGGTAAAATTCAATTATCTTTGTGCATCCTATATTTAAAGCATTTATCTTTACAACTCTGTAATAAGTACTGTCATTCTTATTTGCAGATTAGGCAGAGACCAGTGAAGCCTTGATATAGAACAGGCTCAGAGAAGATCAGTTACTGGGTGATAACCACACAGCAGTGCTTAGACGACAAAGCCTATGTTCGTTCCCCCTCTATGGTGCCTTGAGCATAGCAGAGCCTCAGAAACCAGAGAAGGATAAGTAAACATAGTAACATATAGCAAACATATAGTGAAGGCTTGGATACTTTGATAGACCCAGTGATGTTGGCTATTGAAATAGACTCATTAACTTTTATTTAACACAATCTAAATTATAATTATTTCAAGTCACAATGATTTCAATGTGTTCCCTCAAGTTCATGGATGGGAAGCTTAATCCCCAAATTTATATGTTAATAGTATTTAGAGGAAGGGCCTTTGAGAGGTAATTAGGATTAAAACACATCATCAAGATAATTTCTCATGAGGACTGGTGACTTTATAAGAAAAAGAGAATTCAGGGAGACACATGTTTGTCCTTTCTCACCATGTGAGGTCCCTCACCAGGCTGTCATCTAGTCAGAGGCTATACACAGATGTTAAGCAGATGCTGGCTCATATTCTTAAATGTCCCAGCCTCCAAAACCACAAGCCAGATTCACTTCTATTCTTTATAAATTACTCGACCTCTGGCATTTTGTTATAACAGGCAAAACAGACTAAAAAGCATGCATTTACTTTCAAAATCATTTAGGAACAGCAGGCATTGTTGAACTTTTCATGGATGTCCTATGTAGCTGTCTTCTAAGTAGTCATCCCTTTAGGACAAACAAAGATTTCATACAAGTAGCCATAAGTATTGGTAAGTTTTAAAGTCTGCATTACTAGAAAATTATTTCACAGACCTAAAATTTATCTTATGGTTACTATGAAAATATATTATGAGTCACCAAATTTATTTTAAAACCTTTTCCATTCAGTCACGAGAACATTTCAATACCTTTTTTTCCCTTCCATATTCTTGGCTGTAGTTGGTGCACATAAATATTTTTTAAAATGGACCTATTGCTTTCCCATTCAATCTAATTTATTATGGTTACTCAGGACTAGGGACATCACAGTGCTGTTCAGTGTTCATTACTGGTGGCTCATGTAGCCTATGACATGAGCTCTTCTGCTTGAGCCGTCTCAAGAACGTATGTTAGATGTCCCAAATTGGAAACTTTTGTCTTCTTTCCCAATGTGATTCAGAAGCTTTGACCTTCTCAAAATAGAGTTTTGTATTTTTGTATCAGTTTACAAGACACAAAGTAAGCCACCTTGTTGCTTTAGAGAGGTAGTATTTAGACATCCTAACCTTGGTAACATTGGGGAGGGGAAGAGAATGAGCTACTCTTCCTGTGACCCTGAACTATGTCTCTTCCCAGTATATTTGACATGGATAATTGCTGGGGGTTTTTATTATATGAAAAGGGTTATACAAAAATAATTCTGAGTATTTCCCCACCACCAGAAATTGTGAAATACTCCCTGTGTTTATAAAATCTAAAATCCCAGGCTCCTGTTTTCTGGTTCTTTTATCATTCAGTCCCACAATTCTCCTCCTGGTGAGAATTAACATATCCAGAACTCTAAACATTTGAAGCTGTTTTCTTCTTGTGAGCATGCAATCTTTGAGTTCAATGATGAAATGAAAGATGGTTAATTTAGCTTAAACTCTGTTGTGGCGAATTTCATCTATTCTGTTTTGTCTCATGAACTTTTTCCCATGGTTTTGTTGGTAAAGGTTCTGTCAATGACAGCTGCTTAACAACTGGAAATTTTATTTAGAGAAAAAGTTGCTACATATGCTACATAAGTTGTACACTGTAAACTTCATAAAAACAGGAGATGTTTTAAAACTATATACATGAAGTTGCTATGGGTAAACCAGGTTTATTTCTGACTAGTGCAATAATGTTTCAAACATTTTACCTCAATGATCCTCTGAACCACGCTTCCTTAGAGTCCCATTACAAATGCATCCTCATGCGTGTCACCCCCACTATATTAGACAGGTGGTGACAATCTTTCACATTGTACACATTACAAATGTGTTTCAACAAAAAGCATAGTAAGTCTTGCAATTTATAAAATCCTAATTCTGGAGTTATCTAAGTTACTATGATAATCATATTTGAACAATAATGATTTTTCCCCTCCTAAGAAAACTCTACATGTTATCAAGGGGTGGAGCATGGGAAAAGGGCTCCTGAGTTATCTCTGATTTCTGGGACATCTATAATTCCTTTTCTGACAAGTTCATTTGTAATACACAATACACATTGATAAGCTATCAGTCACATGAGCATTTAAAGGAAGAAAAATGCTCCTTGAATGAAAGATTGGTAATCTTTTATAACAAGGTTGCAAAGCATACTTTGGTTCCACTCCCTGAATGCTATGTCAAGATTATGTGATATTTAGGCGACAGTGAGGCTTTAAGCCCAGGTTTTTGACAAATAAAATTAAATAAAATGTCATTAAACCTAGCAAGCAACTCTATGAATTTACTAGAGGGTACATGACAGACTACATCATTTTGACAACATGGAGGAAGTGCATCAATTTATTACATTCTCTGTTCAAGGACGTCTGAAACACTCACCTAAATAAGAGAGGCATGGCCATCAAGACTAGCAACTGTGACATGCAGAAGATAAACAAGTTTAATGAAATATGTTCACATCACTCCTGCACCCCAAATGACCGCTGCACAGCCCATGTGTTATAAACAAATACTCGTCACATAAGAAATTTAATTGAAATAAATTAGAAGAAATTAGAGAGTTGACACCACTTTCGAAGACACAATGTCCGTGCTATTGGTCAAAAAGGGAAAAGATACACAAAGAAGTAGATGGGGTTAAGTTCCAGAAGTGGGGTTGAAATAAAAAACTAAAAATGTCCATAGGAGATGTGACTAAGCCAGGCCTCACAGCCTGCAGTGATTGAGTGGCTGTTAGGGACTCTCCCTGAGATGACTGTAAGCTCCGAACAGTTGCTGCTCACATGTGCAGAGCAATGACAGAGCTACTCCAACAGAAGGACAAGTAGAAGTAGATAAAGTCTAGAATAAAGAGCAGCGACTCTGGCATGCTAATAATCACATGGCATCTGGAGTTACACGGTTTACATTGTCACTGTGGGTTAGAGGACTCTAGTCACATTGCAGACATCTACAGACATCAGTCCACACAAACCTGGAAAGCAGTATTTACAGATTGATGAGGAATTTGAATTTAGGATCAATTGCCACGAGATGAATCTGATCTAGATAAAATGAAAACACGAGACAAGATAACTCAGTCAGTAAAGTAACTACCATGCAAACATAATGACCTGAGTTCAATCCTCAAAAAACATGTCAAAAGCTACTAGTAAGCCACAGAGATCTGCCAGTTTCCACCTCTCTAGCCCGGGGCTTACAAGCCTGTGCCACCACACTCAGCATTTCCACACAGGGTTCTCGTGCTTGTGAGGCAAGTACTTCAATGACTGAGCTATCTCCCCACCACTTCACTTAAACAATCTTTTCTCTGGCCAAGCTTTTTACTGGCAACTGATAAGTAGTTAGAATGCTTTGACCATTGTTTAATAAACAAGTAGAATTTTTTTAAATCTATAGTGTAACCTATACTATTCTGTGTATGATATGATATGCATATTACATATACAGTTTATAGTATTATCTATAGGGAAGGAAACAGGAATCTGCTGTTGTAGCTTTGCTCTAGAGTGTCTCCAACAGGCTTATGAGTTAAAAGCTTGGACTACAGCTTGATGCTAAAGGTTGGTCATAGACATGTTAAGAGATGGCGCCTAGTAAAGATCACACATTGAGTTTGTGCCCTTGAAGGGGACCGTAGGACTCCAATCTCTTCCAGGCTCAACTCTTTTCTCTCTTTTAACATCCTCGCCATTAAGGTAGCAGGTTTACACCACGACATCCTCCTTGCCATGATGGGCTAGTTCACTCATCATGTCCACCCAAAAGCAGCACAAGCATTCGAGTATGGACCAAATCTTCTCAAACAATGAAATTTGTGAGCCAAAATAAACCTTTCCTCTTTATAAGTTGATCATCTCCATTATAGTAATAACAAGTTAACAAAAACACTTTTCTCTTTCCATAGGATTCAACCAGGAAGATGGATAAAAGAACAAAATAAGCCCAAAGAAGCAGGAGTGAAAATATAGAGTAGGAATCAAAGACATAGAAAATAATTAATCAGAAGAATCATAAAGTATTGGTGGGGTTGATGAAAACTAAGAGTTGGTTATTTGACTAAATAAAATATCTAGCTTCGCTGATTGGAAAACAGAATTCATTAAAGTGTGTAATAATCTTAGCACTTGATTAGGAGGCAGACAAAACAGGGTTGTGAGTCCAAGGGAGGCTGAGTTACACAGCATGTTTGAAGCCAGCTGGGCTAGGTAGTCAGTCAGACCTTGTCTCCCAAGAGAGAGGTATAAATGCAGTTATAGGAAAGAAAAATATGTTCTTATAGTAAGGGAGTCAAAATCCCTCAGCAGATTAAGTATTTATAAAATAATATCCTTCGCTTTCTTATTCTAACATGACAACATCCTTAAAAAGTCTCTCCATACATAATATCAGTGAATATGTAAATTCTAAGGATTAATTTTATTTCCAGAATATACTTCTAAGATTCTGATCTGTAATTCTGAGGCCTCTTACTAAAAAACTATACTTTGATGTTCAACAAAATCAACATACTCTTCCATGCCTACCCTACTTTCTAGAAACTAGCTCTTGGATTGTCAGTCTAGATTTTGGTGGGAGTTAATGAAATGTCATCTCTTATATACTAGTAGGCAAACCTTGGTCAATGCTTTCTTTCATTCCTAGTCTGCCAATTCGTTGGGTTGGTTCTCTGCATTCTTGTACTAGCTTCCTTATATATGACACTGGGCGCTTAAACTGTATTAGACAAAATATGCACTGGCAGCATGAAAGGTTTCGTTTTATTTTGTAATTATTTTGGTTGTTATTTTTTAAAAAGGCATCATTTTGCTTTCAAAAAGCAAACAGTATGTTAAAAACTAGACAAAACTAAGCCCATGCCTTACTGACTTAACCTTGGATATTTGCAATTATACCTTCATAGATTATTCATAACCCTAAAAATTCCTTCCATGTTGTCGATGTACAGCAATTGAAAGAGAATATCAAACAACTTTGAAGAATTTTGGAGAAGCAGTGAGTGAGTGTATTTAGATAGAAAAAGATTTCCTGCTGTTTGTGTTTTCATGAATGTTTTTATTCCATTCAACATCAGTGAGTATTATATATACTATAGGTTTTGACGTAATGGAGAATGCACACTAGGGTTATAAGAAAGGCAAATATACAAATGCATGAACGATATATCTGGGGGGGGGTAAGTGAAATAAATATAAAACTGACCAATAGAGTTTTATGAGGAAAAGGTATACTTAGACTAGGTTAGAAGGCCTTTCTAAGTAAGAAGTATTTTAAACAAAGGCTTGAAAAAAGGCACAGCGTTGTCCTAAGGAAGAACATCTGATCACAAGGTCATTGGCTTCAAAGACCCCAGGGGAAAGGCCAGAAGTCACCACCACCCAGGAAAGTGAGCAGATGAGATTGGACCGATATCTGTCAGCACGCGGCCCGATGGACCACTGGAAGGACGTGGTCATCTGCTGGTGAACCAGACAGAGTATTTATATTTATGGCATGCCATAGTGAACCAGCAGAAGGAAACCAGGGCACCAATAATTGAATGCTCTTAGCTAAGCATTTAGTGTTTTTAAGACATAAATAACTGTATTGGTGGGTTGTAAAAATGAGAAAAAAATTCCTTCTACCATGCAACTTTAACTTTTGATCAAAAAGAATATGTTTTCCCAATGTTGAAAAAATTTGCTTTAGGGAAATCAATCTATTAAATCCACCAGTTATTTTTTATTTTCTCAAAAGGACCCTGTAGAGATATAAGATGGCAGGTGAACAGAAAATGAAGATTATGTTTGTGATAAAATCATTTCAACCATATCATATGCCTGTATATTACCTCTTTACATAAATCTGAATAACAAAGCTTCTCATAGTGACCAGCACAGATTGTGCAATAGGGCTTACGCTAGAACAACTTAACACTTAAGGATAGTTTGAGTTTTCCTAACCACTCTGATTGTCATGATGACTGAAGTGAAAAAAGTAATAATAATCACATACATTTTTATTTTAATAACCTTAGTAAATACTTTGCAGAGCAGACATGTTTCAAACACTGTCACTCAAGCAAAATATATCAAAGAAATTTCTTTAAAATTTAAGATGTTGATGAGAAATATATATTTATATAATTATAAAAATAAAGGTGAGGGGCTAAAGATATGGCTCAGTGGTTAAGGTGCTTCCCTCTACTGCTAAGAGTTCAACATGAAAGGAAACTTAATACTCACCCACCATCGCTCAGGGAACTTTGTGGCGGAGAGGGCGGAAAGATTGTAAGAGCCATGGTGGGGGGAATATCCAGTGGCATGAACCCCCTCACGACCTGCTGCTGGCATAATTTATATCCTACCATTCCATGGAGCATTCCAGAAATCCCACTGAGGAGGGACCTCAGTGGAATATGGGCAGGGAAGTGGGAAATGCTGGTGCCTACACATGAATTGTACATAGTTTCTACCTATTAATAAATAAATAAAAGGTGCTTGCCTCCAGAGCCTAACAACCTGGGTTTGATTCCCCAGTGCCCATGTAGGCCAGATACACAGAGTGCTGCATGCATAGCTAGGGCCCTGGTGCACCCATACTCATATTCTGTGTGTGTGTGCATCTGTGTGTGTCTGTCTGTGTGTGTGTTTGTCTCTCTCTGCTTGCAAATAAATAAAATATTTTAAAATATAGGTGAGAGTACATTATGAGTTGATTGAAAGACAGAATAATGTGACATTCTAGTCTAGCCTATTACTGTTAGTCACTCTTTAGAGGTGAAAGAACACGCTTGCTATATCATCCACGGAAGGCATCAACTTGTATCGCCAAACACTCTAAAATGAAAAAAAAGTAGAGTTGATCTTCGTTATCAGAGTTCAGTTTTCTTTTCTTTATAGAATAGAGAAGTTCAAAAGCCACCTTCAGAAAACAAAGATGCCTTCTGAAATTTTAACTTCTTTAAAGCTTACAGAAGAACATATAGTTGAAAAAATAAATCTTTAAAATTATGCTGCCTTATCCATGGTCCCCTGTCACAAGGACTGATCCAGACGACCCATGGAGGAGGTTATCCAGTGGAGGGGGGAGGGGAGGGCAGCGGGGAATTGGCGATAACAACTCATTGTTTGCCCACTAAATGTTGTAACTCATTATGGACAATAAATTAAAAAAAGAAAAAGAAAAAAAATTATGCTGCCTACTCTTGTCACATTAACTGTTAATACAATGACAGAAATGCTTCAGACCTTTTACTTGGACAAAAACTTAGAGTTCAATAGTAAGATATGCTTTGTGTTTACTTTATATACTGCAGGGATTTTTTTTAGGAGTTTTATGATGATTCATTGGACAAGATAGCATGAGTCTTGATGACGTCCATGATGAGAAAATCACTATGAACACAGTTATTCACATGGAAAGACATTACCTAAGCTCTTTGCCTCCACAGCCTGCCTGAGAGCTGAGTTTACCCTTCCTGGGATGCAGCTGGGACAAGTCGGTCACCTTTCTCTCTGTCAGGCCACCTGTTTAAATGGCTGGCCACTGCTATTGGGAGCTAGCTCCTGGAAAAGGTTTCTCCCTTTGTCCGCCTTAAATCTCAGGAAAAGTGGAGGAAGCAGTATCTGGGTGGAGTGGATTCAGTTTTAATCCCACCCCTCAGCTTCCTCTGCACCTGCAAAGCCCATTGTATTGTGTAAATGAGGCAATGGGGAACTGGGGTTCACTGGAAAAGAAATTATATCTTCTAGTCCACCACACTAGCATTCCTATTCCATGTATTGAGAAATAGAAGTATAGAGGACCTTATCTCACTGACAAGGTAACTGTGGAAATAAGCTCTCTCGCCTGTTATGTTCTGTGTCTTTGAGATACACTCATTACATTGGGCTCACATTGACACTTCTGCTGTCTAGGTAATTGATTACATATGGGTCTTAAATCGAGTTAATTGTGCCAAATTAAGTATATTAGCGATTCATGTAGATATTGTACTTAGAGGACAAAAGAAAGAGATCTTTGACATTTGCAAGTAGGATTGATTTTAAAGACAATGTGTATGTGGAGGGGGAGCCAACTACAGCCACCAACTACATATAAACATTTACCTTAGTGCACAGTTTACAAAACAAATTTATTCTTAGTTCTCAGACAAATAAGATTTTGTCAACAAATAATTTAATAATTTGTCAACATTTCTTGAAGCCCACAACCTGGTCCCATTGAAACTTGCTCAAGCGCTCTCTCTCTCTCTCTCTCTCTCTCTCTCTCTCTCTCTCTCTCTCTCTCTCTCTCCTTTCTCTCTCTCTCTCTTTCTCTCTCTTTCTCTCTCTCTCTCTTTCTCTCTCTCTCTTTCTCTCTCTCTCTCTGATGTCCCCTTCACCTTTCTGATCTGAGAGACAGCTAACTGTCCCCTAAGGCTCTCTCTTATGCACGTCTCCAGTGGAACTTCTTGTCCCCTGTTATCTTGTCTGTAGTTCTGGAGATGAATTCCTCTTAATAAGAATTCCATTTCCAAATGCTTGTCCCTCCTTCACACAGAGCTTCATACTTGAAGCTCTTTATCTCTCAAGGCTTCTGGCTGATTTTGCTGTACATATATATCTCCAAGCCCCTGGGCTCTTACATCATGGGTTTGGGTCATGGCAGGTTGCTTCATTCGAAATGGTTGTGACCATTCTTAGTGGTTTCATTATCTGTGTGAACTGCCTTGAAAATTCCACCTTCTCAGTTTCTGGACAAGTAGCTCCAGGATCCACCCAAGCTTGCTTTTCCAGCATCGCACCACTTCTTGGTCTAGTTCATTTCACTCCTTCACTAACACTATCTTCCCAGCTCAGCTCTCTGCTTTAGCACCCAAATTCCAGTAAGTCTTGGACTACATTTTTTTTGTATTTCATTGATCCTTATTTCCCTTCTATCTTTATTGCCTTCAGTTTACATTCCTTGATCTCTGACATCACTTCTTAATAAATACTTTCCCTTTTTCCTCTCACTCTTAGCCATTCTCCTGTAGCTAAACTCCTAACTTAGTCCAATCCAACCTCTTTGCTTCCTCCATAAATATCCATGTGGTAAATAAGCTGAAGACAGGGACTCCATCATGCTGGTTGTAATTCACATTTATGTCTTGTATTTTGTTTGTTTCTAGTGCTTTAATTCTATCTTATTTCTTGAGCTTCATTTTAACATTTTATAACCATTGTCCTTGCTCCGTTATAAACTTGATCTTTACTTAAATTTGCTCTCATGTTAACCACTTTTTGTAGTTGCAGAATTATACAGTATTACTCTTTCCCTATGGAATACAGTTATTTTTAGTGTGACTCAAGTCGCAGCATTCATCAAGAGTTTATTACTTTTGTTGCAATTAGTCCTTGTTGCAACATTGGTCTTCCATTCCCAAACTGGGTTTAAGTTTGGTTAAGTTTCAATAAAAATTGAAAAAATACTGAAAATTAGCCACCAGATATACCAAAAGACTTGTTATTAATGTTAATAGCCTCCTAGAGATATTAGACTTCCACTTTTAGCTGAGATCGAGTAACAGGGTCTATATTTACATTTTTATTTGGAACTACTGAAAAATAAACATACAAAACAATGGGTTTCAAAACACTAGACATTAGGCCTCGAGGGCCAGTGATATCTGAATGTGAGAAACAAGGTGAGTTCTATGATTTTGAGACTGTCTTGGCGTTTTCCAGCCTCAGGGCTGGAAGGGGATCAGACAGAACTCAGAAGCCTTAGCTTCTTGGCTCAGGAGACAGAGTTCCTTCATCTCTGACATAGCTTCTTCTTATATACTCTTCCTTTGCTCTGAGGGCAAAAGGTGAATCACAGGACAGAGAACCTGAAAGGAGATAGTTTTCAATGAGAAAATTCTAGAGCTCTGCAGACGTGGTCTCCCTACCTGGAAGTATTCAGCAGAGGTCTGGAGTGGAATACTGGTAGAAGTTGACCCAACAAATCTTTAAAGCAAGGCCAACATGATTGGATTGTTTTCAAATAATCCAACTATATTCAAAAGAGAACTAAAGAATACATAGAGGAATATTAATATATAGCACTTATGAAACAAGGTAAAATTCAAAATGTCACTGATGTAATTAAAATTTGCTCATTCTGCAAAGAAGGAAAATTCTCTTCATCTAAGTCATCAGTTGAAACTCACAGCAAACAGAGATGTTAGAAGGAGCAGGTAGAGATTAGACTTTAGGTCACGAAAGCCCTGTCTTCAAATGTCCCTTTTAATCATTTTTATTGCTATGTGTTTAAGTTTACTGATCTTTCTTTTACAATGTCTCATTGCCTGTCAATGCCATGTAGTGCATGCTTGTATATATTTATACATACATGTATATTGCATTTAATTAAAAAGTTTTGATCACTAATATTTGATTCAGGTCTTCGTTAAAACATCCCTACTTAACTTTTGTAACACATGGAATATAATTCTACTACTTGTTTTCAAAAGATTTGCCTGCTCCTTCTAATATCTATGTCTATTGTGACTTGGTTTAAATTTATTTGAAGAAAATTTCTTATTTTTGCAGGCCTGATGAATTTCTACTATATCAGTGACATTTTGAATTTTACTTTCTGTGCTATGTTTTCTTATCCTAATAAAAAAGATTTAGTTTTTGTTTTGGATGCAGTTGGATTATTTGAAAACGATCACTTTGTTCTTGCTTTAAGGATTTTTGGGGGTCAGCTTCTAGCCGTGTTTAGAGTAGATGGATCTAATGATTCCACTCCACACTACCAAGCCAAGAGCTCTTTCTCTCTGAATCACAAATGCCTTCTCAAGCTTGAAACTTCTCTGACTACCTGCTGATGGGAACAGTCACCACTTCCCACCTCTTTGAGCATCAGGAACTGTAACTTCTACTACTTCCGAGTGGTTCCAAAGCTCCAGCCTCTAGTAGTTTCACACAGACCAGAGCTCTGTTGAATACTCCCAGGTAGGGAGACCACCTCTGCAGAGCTCAAGAATTTTCTCATTGGTAACTATCTCCTTTCAGATTCTCTGTCCTGGGATTCATTTTGCCTCCTTGGCCCTGAACTCTGTCTCCTGAGCCAAGAAGCTAAGGCTTCTGAGTTCTGTCTGATCCCCTTCAAGCCCTGAGGCTGGGGAACTCTAAGACAGTCTCAAACTCATAGAACTCACCTTATTTCTCATGTTACAGATATCACTGGCCCTCAACACTTAATGCCCAGTGTCTTGAAAACTATTGTATGTTTGTTTTTCAGTTGTTCCAAAATGAGAGAGTAAACATAGACCCTGTTACACCATATCAATTGAAAATTGAAGTCTAATATCTAATGTAGACTATTAACCTCAATAGTAAATCTTCTAGATTACCTGTTTGACTAATTTTCAAATATTCCTGTTATTTTTATGTCTTCACTTTTCTTATTTTGTCCCATTTAAAAATTTGCTCTTCTACCCTTTCAAGTGCTCTAATTTTATGTTCGATATCAATATCTAAATATATCCATTATTTCACATTGCCAGTTTTTCAATTCCTTGTTTAGTGGTTAAGATTAAGCCTTCTTTATGATAGCTTCCATCATAGTTTCTTTTGTATTTTTTAAAAAAATTAATAGGTGTTGTTTTCAATAAGAATTAGAGAAAGAATTGAATATAGTCCAATGCTCTTTCCCCTTCTCTCCACCTCTGAACTTTTCTATAGTAGCATTGTGCATTATGAGATACATTTTTATAGTTGATAATTCATATCAATATACTGTTATTCACTAAGGTCTGTGTTGATGTTGTTTCACTTATGTCATGGAGTTATATGAGATTTGATACATATATAAAATCATGTTCAGTGTTATAGTAACATATGGAGCAGTTGCACTGCTCTAAAAATCCCCTGTATTTCACCCACGTGTTCTTTCTTCCTTCCCTATTCCAACCTCCAACAGCCAATTTCTCCATTCTGCCTCCAAGCCTGTGGTATAGTTTCTCAAGAGGCTGAGGCTGGAAGATCCCAAGTTTAAGGGTTTACCTGAACTATAGAAGGAGCAAAAGGCCAGTCTGGGTAATTGTTGTGTGAACTTTTTCTGAGGAGCTATGAAAGAATGCATGCTCACTCTGAATAGTAACAGTGACATGACTCCCCCTAAGTGCACCCAGTGGAGCACTGTGTTTAAGTGGGCTCCTTACAGGAACACGGTGGGAGGTTACTTACAGAAGCATGGACAACTTCAGAGCAGCTATGCCACTGAAGGGGACAAATAAACGCTCTCTTAGCAACTGTTAACTGCCAATAAATCTTTGTGGAGGGCTTGCCTGGTGAGCCCTTCCCCCCAGCAACCATTAACTGCCTATCAATCTGTGGATAAGAAGTCCCTCACCCGTAGCAATTATTAACTGCTTCTAAATCCTTAGGGAGGGTTGGGAATCTCATGAGAGCCCCCCTTTTCCATGACACAAGGTTAATAGACTTCCTTCAGGTAATCACAGCTGCTGACAGCTCAAGAGGGCAACAGGCATGTCCTGCCTGGAGACACTGCATTGCGACAACTTAGTGAGACCCTGTCTCACAGTAGCAAGCACTTCCCTAGCACGTGAAAGATTTGAAATTGATCCAATTCCCAATTCCATAAAAAAGAAGGCAATTTAGATAAATCCTACAGTTTCAAAAGGTTGATCCACTTAGTAATGTTCATTTAGGAATATACCATGGTATTTTATGATTTGGTACGATATCCCATTGCATGGATATACCATAGTTGGTTTTCCATTCATTTGTTCCTTACTGTTTAGGTAATCATAAACATAGATTCAATCTGGTTTTTGTATGAATCTTAAAATTTCAAACAATTTAGGTCAATACCTTGAAGTACAATTACTATGTCATATGCTGAGACTGCTAACCTGTGTAAGAAATTACCAAGTCATCTTCCACAATCACTGTACCCTTTTGCATTCTCTCATCGCCCCCCACCAAAAAAAAATGAGTGAGAGTTTCTCTTGCTCCACTTCCTCTTCAGCATGTGATGATGTCAGTGTTTGGAATTTTGCCATTCTAATCCTAGCCCTGCAGAGTTACCACAATGTTTTAATTTGAAATTCCCTAAAATGCATGATATTAAGCATGCTTCCATAGCTTCATTTTCATAGTTGTGTCTGTTCTTTGGTGTGACATCTCTCTATATCTTTTGCCCATTTTTAAATTGCATTGCTTTCTTATTATTACTTTAACTGTTCTTTGCATATTTTGAAAGCAACCCCTAATTTAAAATTTTTTAAATTATTTTTTCCGTTATTGAAATTTTCATGCATGCATATGATGCATTTTGATTATATTTCCCCCAATGACCCACTCTTATTCTCCCCACATTAGAACTATTCTTCCTTGCCACTAATCTTACTTTTATGCCTTTTTTTTTTTTTGGCCAATGGAGTTAAATTAGGATTGATAAGTGGGTGGAAGGTTACTCATCAGGATATGACAAGATGGCACCCCTGAAGAACATGACTCCCCAATCCTCTAACAACTATCCACTGCCATTGGTTACTCTGGGAGGTGAGGGGTCTTAGGAGCCCTTCCTCCATCCATGATAGCTAGGTGCTTTACCTATGTATATACTGTGAGGACTAGCTCGACCTTGTGCCAGCACTGATCAGATTGCATTTGTTTCTCTTGTACTTCAAGGAACACAACAGGTCTCTGATCACTCCACTTTCTTAGGCTGATAGTATCTACACCTTTTAGTTATAGTAAATTCAAACTATGACAAGAATTTGTTCATTTCAAGTTTTTGAGAGTTATATTTCCCCTATGTGAGCTGAGAGTGAGCAGGATATTCATCCTTGCCATTCCCCATGACAGCAGACAAGCTTGTTGGCTCCACATTTCACTGAGGAAGAGACACTTGAAACCCTCCAGTTGTATGCAGAATTCTCCATTGTGAGGCCTTGGCTTATTTGGGAGGGCCATGTTTAGCTGTTAGGACACATATCTCTGATGAGATACACCAGCAAATTTTATCAGAACAACTGTTCAGCTCATTTCTTATTAATTGCAGGAGTCCTCCACCTCCTCTGGGAGCTCAGCTATGAAATTCACACTGGTATTTTCTTCATTTCTACATTTTTGATGATTTTTGTGAATTGACTTTAAAAAAAATAAGCCATGAAAAGTTTTATCAGCGTAACTTCAATTTATTTCTCAGAAAGCCACTAGCCTATCCAGATTGACATTGGTTGTCCATAAGTAGTAACTCATTGGGTCTAATACTTCTTTTACTCTCTCTTCAGAGAGGGATCTCAGTATCATTTTTTCTCTCCTCCATGATGTACACAGAATATGTATTAGTAAAAGTTAAGTGAATTAAAAGTCCCTCCTCCTGAAGAATGAAATGCATGAATGATGTAGCTAACTTATAAGCCTCGCTTCTAAGCCAAGAGCTTGGATTTTCAAAAGTAATTAAAAACACAGCCTTCAAATACAGCTGTGCGTTTCTATTCTGTGGGAATGCTTGGTATACAACTGCCTTACAGGTGTTTCCTGTTGAGACGTTGGGTTCCCATGCAAGGACTTGGAGGACAGCTGAGAACAAAACTGAGCCCGCTTAATTACATTTGTCCAGTGTGCAGGATAGAAAGTCATTAACCAAAAATAACATGTTTAAGTCTCGTTCAAGTTGAGATACAAACCAGTAGCAGTCAGGAAATTCAAAATTAAATCTGATCCCCACCCTTCACTTGCCTTATTGTGCCCAAGCAGCGCCAAGGTCAAAAATTAATTGGAGACACTGCAAAACACACACAGCCTGCAATTTTTCAGCTCAATGAGGTCAAGAGGAAAACTTAGTTAAAACCTTATTAGAGCAGTTTACAGGAGCACATTACTGTGAATATGAAATTAGAGTCTGCCTTGATGGATGTGTTACCTACTCAAGGTAATTTGTTGGACTAATTTAAAACTTCAAGTGAACAAAATTTAGCTTCCATTTTTTACCACTTTTGTCATTTGTCTCAGTAGACAGGACATTGTAAGTGCCTAGAACCAATGTGACGCATTTTAGTCACTCCATTTTAAGTTAATATTTGGGTATCTTTGAATTAAAAGATGACCTTGGGATTGACAGCCAAGTGGCCACTACTTTTTCAGCCTCTTTTTTTCTGTGGAGCTCTAAGACACAACTCAAGGATCATACTACTATGAAAACAAGAGTCCTCCTGTAATGTATGTAATACTACAGTGAATGCCTTGGTCCATCTTCCTTAAGATGAAACAAGCCTAGTTATTGTCTAGTTATCGAGATAGGTACAGAACAGTATTCTCTGAATTTTAAACACTCTTTTAAGTATATCTACTCATTATTTTCATAAATCTCTACAATACCTTGCCAAACTCATCAATTTCTTCGATTTTATTTGAGACATGTGAGATGCTACAGTTTAATATTAGTCATGCTGTTTTCTTTAAACTGAGAAAATAATGCATCCTTCTTTTCTCAAGAGAAGAAGAAAAAGAAAACAGCTGTATAAAATCAAATACAACCAGGAATTTGATTTATTTCCTACCACGTTTAATCATTCAATGTATAACCAGAGAATATGACTTAATTGATACTAAAGCTCCCAATGATACTAAGACTGGAACAAATGATCAATATATCATTAACTCGGAGTAGCCAGTTCTTTATTGGTGTGTGTGTGTGTGTGTGTGTGTGTGTATGCTTTATGCATGTGCATGTGTGATGTGTATGTGTTCATATGTGGACATGTGCAGATGTTTGTGCATGGAGGCCAGAAGGGAACTTCAGGGGTCACTGGCACTATCCACCGTATCCTTTGGGACAGGGTATTTCACTGGACCAAGATCTCATCAATTTAACTAGACCAGGAAGCCAGTGTGTCCTGGGAATTTCCTGTTTCTGCCTCCCCAGGCCTGGGACTACAGATGCATGCTACCACAGCTGACACTTCTCATGAGAATTGGGGATCCTAACTCAGATCCTTATGCCTGCAGGGCAAGTACTGCATCCCTCCCTGAGTTTGCTATTTATCTTCTTCTTTGCATTTATGTGTAGAATTCATGCTCATGTGTGTGTGCTCCTATGTGTCTCAGAACACATGTGTGTAGTGCATGTGGAGGCTCAAGGGTGAAGTCAGCTATCTTCCTCACTTGTTCACCACCTTATTTACTGAGACAGAGTTCTCTTTCTTGAACCCAGAGCTAGCCAGCTCAGAGAATCTGGCTAAGCAGTTTGCTCTGAAAATCCCTGATCGCTGCTTCCAGATCGTTTGGATTACAGTCAGGCTGCCAGGCTCAGCAGACATTTACATAGGTATTGGGGATCTACATTCAGGTCCTTGTTTTTAAGTACTTTACCAACTGAAGTATCTGCCCATCTTCCCAGCCGCCCTCCTCAGAGTAGATATGTCTTCAATTGCATCTTGTTATTTAATTTTTCAATATGGAACTTAAACTAAAATAAATATTTTTAATTCAAACTAGATTTATGTATTCTTAAACATTGTTCCAAGAATACATTCATGTAGCTTTTTAAAAATATATAAATAGTTACATTTATAATGTATCTTTCAATGTGTGATTGAACATTTTAAAGACATTGTACTCTAGTTTACAACTATTCCTAGATCCTTCCCCTGCCTGAATTACTTATTATTTAAAATATAAAATTAGGGCTGGAGAGATGGCTCAGCAGTTAAGGCACTTTCCTGCAAAACCTAAGGAACCAGGCTTGATTCCCCATTACCCACATAAAGCCAGATGCACAGTGGCTAGAGACCCTGGTGTGCTCTCTCTCTCTTTCTCTCTCTCTCTCTTTCTCTCTCTCTCTTTCTCTCTCTCTTTCTCTCTCTCTTTCTCTCTCTCTCTCCTTGAAAATAAAAATATTAAAAACATAGAATTAAACAGAAAGTACCATAAATCAAATATTGCTTAAAAAGTTAGACTTCATGGGAAAATGTTTCATTAGTCTATAAGACTAAACAAAAAAAATTTTAATTACTTTCTTGGGGTTGAACCAGTTGTTTGTTGTTTACATCCAGGGCATGAATTGGATGCCCAGGGCTGGGAGGCTCACGCTTTTCACGGGATCTTTGAAGGCGCTCATTATGAGATCAGGCCATGTTGCCAGGCAGATAGCTCAGTATTCAGCATCTTTCTAGTTCTCTGATTCTTCTCATTGAATTGTGGTCTTCTGGCTTCTATGCTTTCATAAAGCAGACAAATACATAAGATAATGCTCTATAGAAATGACTGCTTCTCTCACAAGCAGGGAATTGCATGAGACAATTCTGCATTCACCACTATCAGGCACAAAGAAAGACGAAAACCCACCCCAACATGACCTGCTGCACAAAATACCTTTTGTTATCAACCTAAGTGCTTTTCTGAATCCTCAAACCACCCATTGACAGATTTTCTCATTCCCACATACATAATTTATAAGTCATCTAATTAATTTTTCATAAGTTCAACAATTGTTAATATTAGTTACTGGCTTCATGAATGTCAAAAATTCATTTTCTCCCAAAATTCACTTACAATGCATTTTCCCTCTCTCAGAGCAAAGGCTTGAATGTTTGCAGCCTTGCATTGAAGAACAGCTTTACAATTAAGTCTCCAACCAGACAAAAGCTTCCACACTGTGAACCAGTGTTAGCAGACGATTGCTTAAGGGGAAATCCTATACCACATGATATATCACTGACCTTTCTCCTCTCTCCCTGTTACACAGAGATCCGAACCCCTCCTCTGCTTCCATTTATAGAGTATTTGACAGTGACTGATAGTTCTATGGTTTTCATTGCTGTCATTGAATTAAAAGGCAGTTGTAGTTACTTGGAGAGCACAGAGTCCATCTGAAAGGAGTAGGAAAAATTTGCATAAAGCCTTCATCTGGCAGATATATAAAGTTCACTATCCTAAATCATGAGTAACTTTTAAACTCCAAGTCCTTAACAAAATTTGGGCAGTCACATTCCCAACAAACAGAACTATTTGAAATGCAAATCCAGGCTGTTGTGCAGTTCTCTGGATTGAGGGGAGATCCAGTGCCTTGTGACTTTCCTTACATGCACACCACAGATAGGGCAAAATTCCTTGGCTAAGCATCAGATGAGGGGTGAGTGTGAAAAGAAGTCCTGCTCTCAAGAGTTTAAGCACAAATTTACTGCATTTTTAAATACGTGATTAGAAAGGACTAACAGACCTCAAATTCCTGCCTTTGGTCTCTGAAGTCACTAAGTTCATTTGTCATCCTTTATGTGTCTCTTGAATCTGCCCTCTTTTTTGATACCAAAATCATACCTGGCGTGGCTTTCATTTTCTCCTCCCTAAGTGCTTCTCAAGACCAGTAAATAGATAGCCCGCCTCCACTTACAGATGTTGTCTTCAGCTCACAACATGTGGCATGCTGCATTTAAACAGAGGTGGGAGGAGATTGGGGGGAGGCGAATGAGGAAATGCCAGAATAAGTAATACCTAAATCTCTGTGTGCCAACTAAGAATATTTAAATAAATAAAGAAAAAAGGAAAATCCTGCTAACTTCCTGTTCCCTTCCTGACTTCCTGTTTCTCCTAGGATAGAGTCCTACATTCCTCACCTGACCACAGACTCTATGACCTGGCTCCTGCTCACATCCCCTCTGATGCTCTAGATTGCCCATGTCCCCTGCTTCACTAGCCTGGGAAACTCCCTCAGATCCATGCCTGGGCCCTCCCAGTAGTCAGCCCTGGCATTCAGCAGTGACGTAGTGGTCACCAGGAGACATTGACCACTTCAGTCTGGGGTAGCTGCTTCTTCCACATAAATGGTGCTGTTATGGTGCTTCTTCTACAAAGAGATTCTCACACCAATATGTTCTAGGCCACAGTCTAACACATTAGTGAAAACAGCAGGTGACCAGCCACTGTTAAATGTGCCTGCTTCGAAACACGGACTCAATAAAAATTTTCCTATTATATGCACATATTTCCTATCAAAATTATGCCATTAGTAAAAAGTTCATAGCTGAGCGTCGCCACATTTTTAATGAGTCCATTTGTATGTGCTTGCATGCATGTCTTCATAGGTGTGGGTGCATGTGTGTGTACAAATCTGTGCTCTTGCATGTGGAGGTTATAGGACACCCTCAGGTGTCATCCTCAGGAATGTCATCCACCTCCTTTGAGACAGAGGGTCTCATTGGCCTGGAGCTCACAAATTAGGCTAGACTGGCTAGCTAGTAAACTTAAGGGATCCTCCTGTCTCTGCCTCCCCAGCGCTGGAATTAGAGGCCCATACCACCATGCCTAGCATTCTTATGTGGGTCCTGGGGACCAAACTCATGCCCTTGTGCTTGTGAGACAAGTAACAAGCACTTCACTGACTGACTTATCTCCCTAGCCCACTTCTGGCTCTTTTAAAAATATTTTAACAGTACACATATTCACTGCCTTAAAATAAATACCAGCAAGAATATTACCACAACCTAAGTATGTCCTGCTCAGAAAAAATACTAAATCAGATGTAAGCAGCAATGTCATCTAAGTTTTTACACTAGTACATTAAAAATGTAGATTTTGGATATATTTTATATTAATGAACATGTGCAAATATTAAATATTGTTCATCCCTTAACATCAAAGATTAAGTCATCAAGAAATCCAAATCATATAGGGAAGGAATGTTAGTGCTACATGTCACTTAGTGATCCAACCTTCAGGTGTGTGCTATTTCACTGCAGGAAAAAAGTCAAGAAGGAGTTGGAGCCCTGGCTACTTATTAACACAGAGAAGAAAAGATTCCAATGAGCTTTAACATAGCCCAGGTCTACCTCTTCTCGCACAGATGAATGACGGAGCCACGCAAGCCTCAGCTTGAAAGCAGGGCACATATTTACCCTTACACAAACTCTAGTAGCCGAGTACATGATTGATATGTTATAGAGCATTATTTCTGTAACAGGAAGTAGCAGATGACCATGACTTTGTTGGCTTCTAGCATCACCCACTCCTATGTCACAATCCTACTGGTCATAGGTCCATGAAGGCCTGCATGCGCTCTCTGTTTAGACATTCTCAAGACATTGACATTAGGTATCATTAGACATTGCCCAACTTCAGAGCAGCAGGCATGCAATCCAGTTCTTGGAGAGCTCCATAGAAGAGCTCCCTTCCACACTCATTCAGTGTTGACAGTCCCTATGGACAGACATCAACATTTCCTTGCTGGACCATATTTCTTGCAATGGAACCCCACCATCTGCAATTAACAGCACCCATCAAATCCCCCTTACTCAGAGAAGTCATTGGACTTCCTCTGTCTTTAAAGGGTTTGTGTAGGTTAAGCAGATTACTAAAAGCCCTATTTTAAAGCCAACAGATTAATTGCCTGTCTTTATCTATAAAAATGGCTTTTGCCATGATACATAACAATCACAGGACCAACACCAGATGACAAAGGACATGGGAGCTATGTTAGAATTCTGTCTCTCACAGCAGGGATGGATTTTTTACTCCCTCCATTACAGAGATTTCTTGGGAAAGCCTCTTGGAAATAAACTTGTCAAAACTCCTTAAAATTGTTTCAAAACTAATAGTTGCTCTCCTTCTGCATACTTCTAGGTGACCTCAATCAGAAATCCAAGTTTGAATGCCAATGTATATATACCTGGCTTCTTTGAGCACTTGTCATTTCTTTGGAATTCTATATTGCCATCTCAAAACAATCACATAACATACAGAGCCTTCATTGCTTGTGTTCTATACATCCTAAACCTACTGTGTCTTCTCCAAGTCAAGTACTGGTAAATACCAGACATCTCATGTCTGAAGCGCAAAACATAGAAGTCATCTCCATTTCTTCTTTCTCTCGCATCAAAATTCCATCAGGAAGTCTTGTCATATTATTTCTAAAATGCATTTCATATATATGTCTATTTATAGAGTCTACTAAGTAATCTAATTACATGATCATTCTTTTGATGAAGGGAAGCTATCATCAGTAATCACAAACTTCTCACACAGAGCCCGACAGTCAGGTGTAATAAGCTTCTTGATGAACAAAAACCCACAGCAAACAAAAAAGCCTAAATCCGCTTCTAGCTTCACCTTTCAGTTTATAGAAATACGAGGGATTGGAGGATAGAAAATGATGCCATTGAGAAATAGTTAGGAAAATCCAAATTGATAAACAGTGTTGAAGAATCCACTCCATTTCTTCAGTAAGTAAATTACAAGGAAAAGTCCAAGAGACAAAGATAATCACAACTAAATAAAGTGTGTTAACATTTGACTCACAGTAAGTCATGAAGAATATAAGAAAAGGAATTGAACACCAACAAAGAAAATTGGTAAAGTTAAGAATTATTCCTTAATTTTAGCTAGAAGTTTTCAGTATTTTCCAAATGTAAATCCGAGTCCATTATGTATTGGTATCATACATTTAAGGAGGGAATGGTATATTGATTGACTGCAAAACGATCTGAACAAGTTGGTTGATAATGGTTAAATATGGATGATGAGTATATTGGACTTTATTATTTTCTCTAAATTTGTGTGATATTGATATTTTAATTTCCAACATTCACTTCTTTTCAGTGCCACCCTGGTCACCTCCTTATTGTCACCTTCATCTCTTACCTGCAAAAGGTGAGCTCCTTTCAGCCACTGCTGCCTGCATCTAACCACCCTCCCTCCAGCAGGTGATAAAATTAAATTCATACTGTGTCTTCTTTATTGTGTCTGTTTTAGTAACCTTCTTAGACCTTCACATTCCATTAGAATAAATACTAATCCCTGACTGGCTAGGACCCTCACACTTTGCACCCTAGTGACCATTCCAAACATACCCAGTGCCCCTGGGCCTGATGCCCAGTCACCTTCAGAATTTTCTGTCCCTGAAACAAGCCATGCTATTCTCACTTAATTGTCTCAGTGATCCTGAAGATTCTTACCTGAGCCTTTGTGTGTTGCTATAGTTCCAGGGAAGCTTTTATTGGTACCAATAGACAAAAGAAGCCATTGTCCCATTACCTGTCACATGACTATTTCTTTGCTATCATTTTATCATTCATATTTAATTAGCTGGTTTGTTAATCTACTTGTTTTTTTATCACTAAGATATAAACTGGCAGGAGACTTCTTTGTCCAAAGTCATATTCTTCGTATCTATACTGTTCACTCAATATTTAGTCAACAAATACTTCATAAGCATATCATAAATCAATGAATTCATACACTTAGGAAAGGAGTTTCTGTTCCAGTTGTGCACATGAGGAAACATTGTTTGAAGGAGTACAAGGAGATGTATATGGAGTAGGTTTGGATGCAGACTAAGAATTAATCTCTCACCTTACAGTCATGTGATTTTTAGGAATTTACCTCTGCCAACCTCTGCTCTCTGCCATATAAAGATTTGACCCAGGATACAAACATTTAATAAAATGACATCTTTTTATTTCTAATCTATCTAATGACCATAACTTAACCATTGGAGGAAGTATGTTACCTCTGGAAGTGTGTCTGGAAGGTTGTATCTTTTCTCCTGAATCTGTCTCTGTCTCTCTGTCTCTCTGTCTCTCTCTCTCTCTCTCTCTCTCTCTCTCTCTCTCTCTCTCTCTCTCTCTTGCTGCTTCTTGGCTACTATGAGGTGATAAGCTTCTTCACTTTAAGCCCTCGCCATGATGCTGTGCCTCCCCTCAGGTACAAGGAATAGAACCAGATAACCATGGACTGAGCCCTCAGAAACTGAGATAAAATAATTTTTTTAATCACATGGCTTTATTCATATTTAATTGACACTAATGGCCAACTGATGACTTTTATTTTATCTCATTTCTCTTTTTTGTAAGGACTAATACAGACAGCCCACGAAGGAGGATATACAACTGATCAGGGAGGGGGAGGGGGGGAAGCGGGGAATTCGGGATAACAACGCATGGTTTGCCCACTAAATAATGTAACTCATTATGGACAATAAAAAATAAAATAAAATAAAAAAATAAATTTTTAACCCTTTAAATTGAACTATGTCAGGAATTTTGTAACAGCAATAGGAAACATAACACACCAGTGTATCCTAGTAACTATGAAAATGCTCATTTAAAGCTGAGGGCTCATGTATAGAATGAGTGATGAATGAATGAATGAAGAAACTAATAAATGAATTCCTCTACTATGAACTGGCACATAGCCAGCTTTCCATCGAAGGTACTTTTATATGATGGAAATGGTTATAGTTCTGTTACCATTAACCCAAAAAAATCAGGTGAAGGAAACATTTAAGCAGATCTCTGAAATTGGCATGTGTCTGAAATCCCCTTGCTGCAGGCAGAGAACTGGGCCATGGTCTTCCCACACATCCCTGGTCCTAACGTCTCTGTTTTCCTGTGTCATTTCCTGTGTCTCTGATTCTATCATGATAATCTCAGCCTGTCTTCTGCTTACTGGTCTATTTCCTGTTTGCTTATTCTGTATTAAGCTACATCCTATTTTGTATTTCTCCCTCAGTCTGGCAATCTAAAAATACGCTTCTCTGATTAGCACCTGGCTTTTAAAAGTTGTAAACCCTGCCCTAAACTCAGAGTGAGGACAGTGTAGCTCCCTGACGTGACTAGAATAATGAAGTGAGAGCAAAGGAGGAATTCTTCAAGAACAGAGCAGTACGCCATTCTTGCTGGCATCTAATACATCGGGAAGATCATTTCATCAAACCGACATAGTTAAGACAATCACTCTTTACAACACCTATTATGAAAATGACATTTCTAACCTTATTTTCCCCTATTGTATTTGTTTCAACATTTCATTCCCTTTAAAATTATGTTAGCCCTCATTAAATTCTATACCTTTCAGATAAGACCAGGTTTATCAAGAACAATTGCATATTGTTTATTTTTGGGGGGAAGGTTACAGTATTAGCACTGTTGCTTAGTTTAGTAGTTCCTGAAGATTTGATAATTTCTTATTTATACTTTATCTTGCTTTCATTCATCAAAACTATCATAATTCAGATCAGTGTGTCTACCTAAAATTTAGTGATTGATTATGTTAAATAGTTCAGATATTAAAATGGGGAGAAACTTTTAATAACAATAAATCACTCTCCATATATATATACATATATATACATATATATGTATATATATATATATATATATATATATATATATATATCCCACCAGAGACTGAAATTTAAACCAGATAAAACACATGACAGGGCTGGAGAGATGGCTCAGCGGTTAAGGCACTTGCCTCCAGTGCCTAAGGCCCTGGGTTCAATTCCCCAGGTCCTACATAAGCCAGACGCACAAGGTGGTAGCCCTGGTGTACTTTCTCTCTCTCTCTCTCTCTCTCTCTCTCTCTCTCTCTCTCTCTGCTTGAAAATGAATAAATAAAATATAAAAAAACACATGACAATTTCATAAGGCATCTCCTCCTTTTACTTTTGGGATTAGGTTAACTGATATCAATGGGGTTTTTTTGTTTGTTTTTGTTTTGTTTTTTAGTTAGTGATTTAAGATTCTTTATAACATCTGTAAGAATTTTTCTCTCTATGAATACAAGTCCTTTGGATGTAAGTTATATTCCTCCTTAACACTTATTAGCTTCCACCTTAAAATAGTACAGTGATTTAACATTCTTTCTAAGCCGTTTTAAGATCTTGTGTTTACAGAAAAACTGCTATGATATTTTAATGCTTAACGAATATATGTCCCATTTGAAATTTCTATAAAGCCAAAAAATAGCTCCATTCACTTCAAAATGATTGTCTTATCTTTGATAAGAAAATAGGAAGCCAAACTGCATGCTGGGAACTTGCACCTTGAAAATAGTCCATGTTTTTGTGTTTTCTTCCAAACTCATATGAGACCCACAGACAGCTGCAGACAGGAGAGCAGAGCCTTTCACAGAATCATGATGAGGCCTCTGCGCCTGTGGCCCACGGGGCAATGGCTGATCTCTGACCCAGGCTGACAGACAACGCTTTTGTCATCCTGCTGTGCAACAAGTCAAATTAGGCTATTACTCTGTGGACAAAAGCTGTAATTACACAGTGAAGCCCCAGTGTCTGGCAGGAGAGGGATAACTGGCTGGCAGGGGATAAGGAAAAGTCAAAAAGTCAAGAGACAAAATGCTTTTTGATGCTTTTCTCCCAAGTAGAGTTATATCAGTTATATCTTGTGCTCCCCCAAGAGGGAAAGCTTAATGCAGTTGTACTGGAGACACCCACTTATTCAAAATACCCCAAAGACATCCATGGACTTGATTCCTAAGGCTATGTGACATACAAAAGGAAAGACAATTCTAGATCCCACAACTTTTTCTGTAGGTGTTGCTTTCTGTCATTGTTTCATTTTAATTAACCAAAATTATTGAGGAGAGGAGGACGAAGAAAAGAATGACTAGGAGAGATAGAATGTGGCTATATGTTTCAATATGTTTTACCAAACTGGCTATTTTGTTTTCACTGTTTATCTAAAGTCTGGTGTTATTCACTGGAATAGGGCACAGTTATTCTGGACCAATATTTCTGAAACCTCATTTTAAAAATATCCAAGTTGTTTTTCACTAGTGCAGTGAATAAACTGATCAGCTTAGAAAACCCCACAGAATGGCTCTAAGGTTAGTATTCACCTCCTCATGCGGGGTCCGTACCTCCTTGAAATAGAGCTGGCTGTTAAGGTATCCTTCCCTTTTTAAGACCGTTCACCTCAACCTTTGACATCAATCTTTGTATGCATTTCACTTGGAAAATGTTCTAATATTTGAAGACAGTTACAATGCTCTTTCTTTCCCTCCACCAAGCAGATGTGATTTCAAGCCATTTAACCTTCTTAAATGAACATGCATCCATATCAAAGTACTGTACCTGTTGGAGTTCAGTAGGAGTCAATCTCAACGTTTTGTTTTGCTCATGTAAGTGTAATACATGTGTTTCAGATTCATGTATCCAGAAAACATTTTAGTTCTAACATTTGTTTTCTAAATATTCATATATATAGTTCATGTGGGAGTCTGAATAAAAGTGTCCCATAAGCTCGTGTGTTTATGAGTAACCCTTATATTCAATCTTCAGCTATGAGAGCCTTTGCAGGGGTGAAGCCTTGCTAGAGGAATTGTGTTATTGGGGTGACCCTTGACATTTATTAGTCCAGAACTACTGAATATTCACTAACTAGCTCAGTCTTCCTGCTACCTACTAGCTGATGTAACAAGATGTGTTTCCCAGCCTCTGTTCCATCATGCTTTCTGCTATAAGCTGAAAAGATTCTTTTATTCCATACGCTGCCTTTGGTGAGGTGTTAACCGCTATAGTTAGTTAATCAAAAACCTGAAACTTATTTTCAACAAAACAAGTGTATTTATAAGGTTATTATTTTCTACTATTTAATTTAAAAAAAATATCACTGTGATGGTTTCAATCAGATGCCCCCCATAAAGTCATGTATTCTGAATGTTTGAACTCCAGCTGATAGCAATTTGGGAGGTGGAGCCTTGCTGGAAGAGGTGTGTTGCTAAGATGTGGTCCTTGAGGTTTATTAGTCCCTGGCTTGCTAGTATTAGTTTGGATTACTCTCCTGCTGCTGTTGCCCCTGGTGTTGGCAAGGAGATGATATCCAACCTCTGCTCCACCTTCTTTCTTCTGGCACTATGAAGCTTCCCCTTGAGACTATAAGCCAAAATAAAAACTTCCCTCCAATCAGATACTTTTGATTGCTTTGTCCCAGCAATTAGAATGTAACTTCAACAACTACATCCTAAAAATTATTTTTTTAACCAGAAACCAGAGTCAGAGACTAACAATAAGAATGCCAACTAAAAAATGTAATGCATTATTGATTTTAGTACAGTGAGTTAATCTGTAATAAAGTCTAAGATTCAAGGATATTTGGTGTTACAAATACAGATAGATCTAGACTTATGAACTGCTAACAAAGTTTTAAAAACCCTGAGGAAGTTTTAGTATTATGTACTCAAAAAGTCTGAGTTCAGCCACTCACTTTCAATTAACTTTAATATCATTTCATCCCGAAGACTCATTATTTCTCACATACTAAATGAAATGAGATGTTTGGTAAGGTAGAGTTGAAATAAATATTAATATTAATGACAAATTAATAATTATTATGTAATTACTGAAGTGTCTTCTGCTTCTAAAATTTTGTCTTTGAGTTTTGTGACTTTTGTGGACAAAATGGCTTAAAACCCACTAAAGACAAGTTAGCAGAATCTTTCCCCTTTTCCAAGATTGACTTGTCAAGTTAATGCTAGTATGTCATTTTCTGCATTTCCAGGTGCACAAATTTATGATAGTTGATGCTAACAATAACAGGGTGGATAAAAAGTAAAAACAGATTTCCTAATTGCAGTCTCTATTGCTCTACTGTCATAATATATTTCGTATATTATGAAATAATATTTCAAGAAATAAGTAAAATATAATACAATTTCTTAATCTCTCTCTTTCTCTCCCATCATTTCCATATGACTACTATTTGCACTACTAGATGCAGAAAACCAGTATTTGAGAGCTAGGAATGTAGGCTGGTAGAGTGCTTGCGCCTACCATGCATGAAGCCCTGGGTTCCATTTATAAATACCACATAAACTGGAAATGGTGACACATACTTGTCATCCCAGATCTTAGGATATATAGGCAGGCAGATCAGAAGTTGAAGCTCCTTGGCTAAGCAGTGAGTTTGAGACCTTGGCTACATGAGACAGATCCATCGGGACAAAAAAAAAAAGAAGAAAGAAAGAAGAAAGAAAGAAAGAAAGAAAGAAAGAAAGAAGGAAGGAAGGAAGGAAGGAAGGAAGGAAGGAAGGAAGGAAGGAAGGAAGGAAGGAAGGAAGGAAGAAAGAGAGAGAAAGACCTACATTTGACTAGAAGAGAACACTACATGAATCAAAGCAAAGTCAGACCAATTGTCATGACTATGTTTTATTCAACTGAAAAGAAAGAGCCAGTGTTGTAGAACCCTTGATTTTATTTATTGACTGAATTCACTCTGGAAGTCAAGGCCTTCCCACTGTGGCTCCAAGAAAAGCCAATGTGTTTAGTTCATTTTCTTAGCTGTTGTGATGGTTAATCTTAAATCTCTGTGCATGTCTATAAGAGAGATTCTTTATTAAGTTAATTGAGGTGGAAAATCCACTCCAACTGTAGAAGGCACCACTACATAGGCTGAAATCTCAGACTGAATAAAAAGGAAAAAATAAGCAGAGCACCAGCATTCATCTCTCTCTGCTTTCTAACCATGAGTGCCTCCTGCTCTTACCACCATGACTTCCCCACTATGATGGACAATATCCCCTTGACATGTGAGCTAAAAGAAATCTTGCCTCCCTTAAGCTGCTGCTTGATAGGTATTTGATCACAGCAATGAGGAAAGTAACTAATACACCTGCTAATCAAGCAGACACTGTTAGGGACAAACTCTTATGTTAATGTACCTTTAAACTCAATGTTCTCATTATTTTCAGATCTTTCTAATGCAAACTGAGCATTCCATGAAGTGTTCCTATATTCCATCTTAAACTTTCTAACATGTGCTCCAAGACTTGAATATATATATCCCAAAATGTGTCTGCCATCTTCCCTTCCATCTGTCTTCCTTCCTTCCTTCCTTCCGTTTATTTGTAAGTAGAGAGAGATAAAGAGAAGTGAAAAAGAAAGAGAAAGAGAAAGAATGGGCCCAGGGCCTCCAGCTGCTTAAAGTGAACTCCAGATGCATGTGTCACTGTGCATCTGGCTTTACATGGTTACTGGGGAATCGAACCCAGATTGTTAGGCTTTATAGGCAAGCACCTTAACTGCTGAGCCATCTCTCCAGCCCCATCTTTCCTTCTTGAAATATGATCTTAATCTAAGCAGATATAGGAATGTATTCTTTAATTGATAGTATGCTCAGGAATGGGCCCACCACTGAAATCCTTTCCTACATGAATGTATTAATAGGAGACAGAAATTGGCAAGACAGCTTAGGGGTGATGGACCGAACAGTGAAACAGCTTCCTCTTGGCTAAGACAGGAATTGTCCTTGAGCCTGCAGGAGAAAATCCAGCTCATTACATTTCACTATAGGTCAGAAAAGTCAGAAGAATATGGCCCTTCCTTACCTCAGCCTAGAGATTTCCAAAATCCCTGACCTCATATTCCTGGCATCAGGAGTAAACTGGTTAAACCAGCCACCTATCCATGGAGCTCATTTAAAAAAAAAAAAAAAAAAAAACTTGTAAACCTGGTCTTTTTCTCATGTAGCTACTCTCCATTAAAAACAAAACAAGCAAACAAAAAAAAAAAAATGAACAGAGTCTCCATGTGGGCTTCTCAAGCCCCCCCCCCTTTCCTTCCTGGGCAAGAGCTCCTCCTTGCTTCCTTCTCTTATGTTCAAGGCTTAAGCCCTGATCCTCTTCTTCCTCCTAAAGTTTTAAGCTATAATAAAATCATTCTGAACCTTATCCTCTGGTCTGTGGATTTCATTCTTCGAACTCCTAGGACGAGAATCTTGGAACACCCCAAATTATAAGTGTGTTGACATACAAGAAACAAAATTCCTGTGTCAGTATCTAGGCCCCCTAAATAAAATCCTCAAATTTTCTTTCTTTCAAGGGGGTTGCTGCTTTGGAATAATTCCCATCCTCTCTTATCTGCTACAGGTAGTTCATTTTTCTTCATTCTTGTTTTTGCCTGTACTTGTTTGACTTTACACTAATTGAAGTGCCTCTAAATAACAATTTTATCTTCTACAAACGTCAACTGGTGCACCTTGGAAACCTGCAAAGCAGTGAGAGACCATGGACAGCACTCAGAGGGTTCCTTACTTTTTAGCATCCTTATAAATGACTTTGAATTGACATTTAAATGAAACCATGAGCTCTTTCTCCTGAGTAATGTACATTATACGAACATCGTGGGATTATTTTGGGATGAGTCAATTGTGTAGCTGTCAAAGTTCTTATAATACTGTCATCTGAAAATAAATTGCAGAAATAAAAGCAACAATTAAACACAAAAAACAACAATCAATAACTAGACTTCCTTAACACATTAATGATGGTGCAGCTAGTATTTGATGCCTTAGAAAAAGGTCAAGCCAGTAATTAATAATTGCTAGATATGTATCAAAATGCTTTTCTTTTTTTTCTCTGAGTAACTAGTATGTATCTAAAATTGTAGATCAAGAATAAAAATGGAAAAACAATATATTGATATATAATAATGGGTAATGAACACAATACATATTACCAATACAAAGCATTCATTTAGAACCCCATTCTTATTTAAGTAAATCATTGTTATGAATTATCTACCCTATATTTGCACTTTGTGCTATGAAAAATGGTAAAATAAGAAGCCTCTCCTTAAAAGCTTACAATGCAGAGACTGAAGATATGTTTCAGTGTTAAAGATGCTTGCTTGCAAGCCTGATGGCCCAAGTTTAATTCCTCAACAGTCACATAAAGTCAACATGAAGTGGCACATACATCTGTGATCACAACATACTATGACAATGGCAGACAGAGCCAGCAGAATCTGGAAGCTCGAGAAACAGCTAGACTGGTGCATAGGAGGCAGCGAGATCAACAAGGAGACCCTGTGTCATTTGAGGTGGAAGGAGAGGAATTCTACCAGATTGTTCTCAGACTCCCCACACATGTGCCAGCAAGCATGCACTCATTACACATACATGCACACACATAATGAAAATGTTTACCATCTAACCAAAAAACTTAGGGTCTGGAAATTTTTTTCATTTGAAATTTGTTATAAATTAGAAAAAGAATTAGATGAGATTTTTTTAGGGGGGAGGGTGGAGGAGTAAAACACACTCTTGCCCATAAATGAAAATGAATGAAAACTATTATAAAAATTCATATATTTCTGAGACACTGGGGCAGGGACATAGGTAGGGCAGGTGCAGGGCGATGCCTAGAACATTTTGGGATACAAAGGCTCTTCCTTAGAATTGAAAACCCATTGACTAAGAATGACTGAGAATGACTGAAGTTCTTCTCGGGGAATTTAATCCAGGTGATTTTGACTAGAATCTACTGAAATGCCTTTTGGTTGGGATAACAAGAAAGAGATTAGCCAAAAATTAGTGCACAGTGCAATGGAGAATGGATTGGCTTTTCCCACCCTCCCCTAACAAAAGATGATGCTCCTCCAATCCACGGGATGGTCCAATAGCTGCATCTGTGTACTTAGCCAAACAGCACTACAAGTTTTACTCTGTGCTAAATCAAACTACCACTGCAAACAGATCACGGAGATTCAGTAACATTTTATGAATCCTCAATGCCAAGTTACTTGTGTCTAAAAAGAATGTCCTTCTTCTCCCATACTAGAGAAAATGACAGCTTTTTATTAAGCCTATCTCTTAAAACTTAAACATTTGCTCTTTCTTCCTGCTGCCTAACAGTGAGAGCTGAAGTTTCGGGAGTGTTTTATTTATTTATATGGCATTTGACTTGACGTCTCCCTGGTAATAATACATAATAACTGAGACAGATGGGAATCCGCTGTCTTCCTTTTCTTCAGGGCAAGCTAAGTGCAAATAAACCTTTAATGAAAAAAAAGTACAAAGAGCAGGACAATAAATAACAGGGAATAAAATGGGAAAACAGTTTCCCAGTACAGTCTTGAAAAGCCACAGGCCAGATGATGCTCTACTCACAGCAAGGAGAAGCCTCGTCATCTTTCACATCATACAGTAGCTTTTAGCTTCATGACTCGATTCTTTCCCACTAACTAGGATATTTCCAAGTCTGATACCACTTTCTTTGATCTCAAGAAATAGAAAGGACCTCAAAAGTGCTTTACTTGTAAAATGTTGTTTATTGCTATACAGTAGCTGAAATCTGGAGATTTTTAAACAAAAATGCAATTGCTCAAGATGTGCTCACTTCCTGCTAAGTGGTTACTTAATTATTAAATATATATCTTGTGAGTGCTGACTGAGTCCTGCCAATATATGAGTGATCTAGTTATGCTTCCACAGATGAATTTAACCTAGTGGTGATAATAAACTATTAAGCAGGCTAGAACCCAAACACGTGGTATCAATCCAGTCCGGAATATTACAAAAGATTCTCAGAGATGATCTGTAGGCAGAGATTTAAAAGATGTGCAGGGTGAGTCATGGAGAGGGGGATGAGTTGAGGGAGCAAGAGAGAGTAGCTGCAGGAGTACTGGTCCTCAGGGTTGAGGGTTGCAAGCAAAGGCACATCTAGGAGGAAGGCTTGATGGGCTACAATCTATAGTTCAGAATATTCAACACTGAAAACAGGAATTAAGACAGCCAGGACAGATTCAAGTAAGAGATGCATGACTGGGTCTTAATCCATAAACTCTTCTCGACTACACGTGATCATATGTCTTTTCCTTACTTTCCTTTTTCAACAATATCTGGAATAGGTCCTTCCCCTGCCCTCCTACTTATAAACCAGGCATGAAATCAGCCAGGGGCACCATAAGAAAGAGTGGTTCCATGATATCTCCATGGATGAAACAGTTGCTGGTCCATATTATACTCAAGGAACGAAATCTTTTTAAAATGCCATATCTAACCCCAGTCCCTAAACCACCACAGTCCACTCATAAATTACCTACCCCTTTCTCTTTTGGGGCAGCCTGATATGAGTGCCCCCCACACCCTTCCTGAGGAACAGCCTCCCTTAGAACTTACCTTGTGTCTTCCTCTTTATGGACTGGGTTTATTTTCTACCTTCTCCAAGCCTAAATTTCTACATCTGACATCAGAACCACACATCATTAAGAAATCCTATACATTTTACATTTTACCAGTATGTTCATGCCTTTGGCTATTAAGTTTGTAATTCATATTTCACAAGCTTGTTGGTCTGTGATTTTCTATGGTCTCATTCCTCTACTTTGTCAACTTATTTTTGAAGGTCATCAGAGGAAATTAAAGTTGTTCTCAAAGGCCAATAGTTCTCAACTAGGTATGCTCTTCCATCCTGGGACAATTTGATAACATGAATAATCAACCATTTTTGATTGTCTGGAGTGCAGGAGGAGGAGAGAGGGTATTAATAGTAATAAGCAAATAGAATCCAGGAAATATTGGGTCAAACTGTCCATTAAGGAGTCAGCGTCAGTATGTCTGGAGTTATCAGATGAGCCTCAACATGAGATCTTGCAATTATCTTCACATAGCTGGACCAAACATCTGACCAAAAGCAGCTGGTGGGAGGAAGAAGCTTCATGAGTTCTTGGAAAACCTGGGAGAGGCTGGTCATCACTCCTTACCACAGCAAACAGAGAACAGAAGCAAGAGTGAGCCAAACTCTGGCCAGGGGAAGCCAGGCTATGATACCTCTAAACTCAACCCCAGCAAAAACCCTCCTCTGGCAAGTCTTCACCTCCCAAACTGCCACCAACTGGGGAACAAGCATTCAAAACACACAAGTTTATGGGGAACAACTGATTCAGACCATCATATATCTCTTCTCAGGTATTTTTTAAAATGTGTGTATGTGCATATGCACACATGTGTTTATACTACATGGTGTGGTGTGTATGCATGTGTGTGTGAACACACAGACACTTAAATATGCACATATATGTTTGCCCCACATCCCCACATGCTAGCAGAAGATATCATGTGTCCTTCTCTAGTCAGTTTTCACCTTATCTCCTTGAGACAAGAGCACCCCAGTAAAGCTGGAGCTTGAAGCTTTTGATTAGACTGGTTGACCAGCAAGGCCCAGTGATTCTGTCTCTGCCCACTTGTGCTGAGGTTACAGTTGTAGAAGCCAAACCTAGCTTGTTACATGGGTGCAGGAATTTACCTCAGATCCCATTGCTCTTACCAGGAAAGGAGCTCTCCTCTGAGATTCTACGTGTTGGGTTATTACGAGTTTTCCCACTTGCTGAGCTCTCCTTCACCATCTTGGACTGTGCCCATAGAGGAGTTTCTTGCCCTGTGTATCTGTTATGTTCTCATTGCTAGAAAAAAATATTTGACCAGAAGGAGCATATGGAAGGAAAATTGCTTAATTCACCTTACAGTATGGAAGGGAAGTTTCATCATGGTGGGGAAGGCATCATGGGGCCAGATTAGAAAACTTCAAGACCCGCCCTCTAGCATCCACTTCCTCCAGCAAGGCTCCACCTCCAAAAGACTACAAAACCCTTCCAAATAGCACTACCAGGAAACAAATATATGAGCCTATGAGAGACGTGTGACATTCAAAGGACAGCACTCCACCCCTGGTTCCCATAGACTCCATGGCTCTCAGGATATAAAATGCATTTAGTATAACTTCCAAAGTCCCCCCACAGTCTTTAATAAGCCTAATACTATTTAAAAGTCCAGTCTTACCTGAGAGTTAAGACAGCCTTTTAACCATGAGCCTTGAATGTACACACAAATTACATATTTCCAACATATAGTGACATAGAATAACACCCCCATTCCAAAAGGGAGGATTGGGGACAAAACCAGGAAAGATTGAATTAAAGAAACCAGCAGGGCAAACCCAGCAGGGCAAACACCAAATCCTGCAGCTCCATGTCCACTATCTGGGACTTGTGATGAACTCACATCCTCCAGCTCAGCTGCCTTTAGCACTCCAAGCCTCTCTTGTGGGCTGGATCCACCCTGAGACCATAGCTTTGCTTAGCAACTAATCAATGGTCCTGGTATGTCCAATATCTCAGGATCCTCAGGAAAAGTTCACCTTCACAGTTCCATGCCTCCTTGTAAGGACACTTTTGTATGCTCCTAGGGGTTGGTAAGCAAAGAGTCAAAGCTGACAGGATACAAGGAAGCTCAGGGAAGCTAGAAAGAAACATCCCTTCCTGCATCACACTATTTAGCTTCAGAAACTTTCTAGAACTATGATGAAATACTCCATGATCCTTTCCATCTTGCCTTTTTTCATGCCTTCAAAACCAGTACCATGTGGTGATGAAACCAGGTCTACAACTGGGGATGGAGTCTGGCCCCTCCCCCTAGGCCTTCTCCTTTCCAAAGAAGAAATATAATTTGCTGTTGCAAGAGCTAGAGCCTTCAGTGGGTTCAGCCTTGCCCTTGGGGGATCCTTCCTATGTTCCCAGTGAAGAGCAATAGGCTTTTCCTTAAGAGTGGTAATCGAATACATGAGCCTATAGGGCACATTTCACATCCAAATCACAACACCCAGGTACCTGCAGTTCCCACCAGGTAATGTATTGACAAGTGCATCTCATTAAGATATATAATAGTAATCATGCTTTCCGGGGCATGTTTTCCTTAGCAGATTCTGCTCTCTGTTTTATAGACACTACTTTGTTTATTTCTGCAGCAAAACAATAGCCTTCAATTACTCTACAAATATAGCCATTATTAACATTGATTGTACCCAAGCAGTTTCCCTAACTGGTACAAACAATAGAAAAGTGAATAGAATTTTAGGTTAGAACCAGTCCTGTCTGAATCCTAATTTGTGCTGTCTGTCAATCATGTGATCTTTCATAACTGACCTTGAATTTGCCTTATATCCATGATGAGACCCTTCTAAAATTTCCGAAAGCATCCTTCTAAAAAAGACCTAGTAAATCAGCAAATAAAATAGGTGATAGATGAGGAAAAGCATTTTTCCACTGTAACTTTTTAAAAATTTCTTTTTAAGTCCTATGTGTTGTGTCCTTACTATACTCCAAATGTGTAATGCCCCCCCACAGGCTCATGTGTCTGAATACTTGGCCTCCAGCTGGTATTGTTGAAAGTTGAGGAATGTTTTAGACATGAAGCTTAGCCATCAGGGAGAGCTATTAGTTGATGGACTGGCTCTTCTTCCAATCTGGCTCCCTGCTTCCTGGTTTGTTGAGATGATAACAACCACACCTTCAACCACAACAGATAGAACTGGTACTGTGACCATGCTTTCCCTGCCATTATGAATGATATCCCCTAAACCATGAGCCAGAATAAATCCTTCCTCCGTTAAGTTGCAATCAGGTATTTGGACACAGTGACAAAAGTGACTATCATTTTCTTCAAGGTCCCTTTCAAATTCAAGGTTTCTCCTCTATTACTCTCTACACATATGTCCAGAACATCTATAATGTGTTTCCCTGTCAGCTTTGACTCTGTGCTTACAAACCCCTAGAAGCATAGGAAAACAGAAGTTAGCTGTGCTTTTCTACTTTAAAGACATGTCATCTATTGTTTCTTAAGAGTGCCTCGTCAAAGTTCTCTTCAACACAAAGAATATTTATTCATACAACTGTGGAAACTGGGGAATAGGGAGAAGTTCTATTGCTAAGAAAATAAAAAAATTATTTTATTATATTTACACACATACTTTAATCAGCCTTTAAATTAACTTTTAAGATTTGCTGTACTTGAGTGTTATTCCTTAAGAACTAATAGTAGTCACATAAGCTACTACTTAATATGTTTCAGGCATCAAACTAATTCATTTGTTTAAAGCAAAGGTCAGAAAACTATAGACCACAGGGCAGGTCTGCACCATTTCTTGGGTTATGTGGTTCGCAAACCAAGATTGGCTTTTACATTTTTAAACAGCTATATTTTAAATAGTTACATAGGATCTACATAATAGCCTCAATTTTTCTTCTTGATCAATCCATATATTAGAGTCCAGCCTGTTTCTCTTACATTTCTTCTTTCCCTGTAGAGTTGAATGAAACAGTGTGTTTCTATTCATTTTTGTAAGAAGGTCATTATGGAATATATATTATCCTCAAACAGTCCTTTCACAGCTGTCCCGAATAGGTCAAAGAACTACTCCTGGTCGTAGATCTGGACTGCTAGTTTTGAAATCCCAGCTCCATGACCTCTGGTGAATAATCATCCCTTCTGCTTCAGTACACATGAAAGATAGCAATATCATGGTGTTGATGAATGGAAAGCACTCAAAATCAAATATGGCATGAACTGTGGCATTATATGCCTGCAGTTTCTCATGCCCTGTCATAGTCAGCCACACGCTGCTGGGATGAACCTCCAAACCAGGCACCTTTCTTATGGGAAGAAAGGATTTATTGAAGATACCGATCCAGGGAAAGTTCCAGAATGGTGAAAGAGATTGGCCCCATTTCACAGGCAGGGGGGCAGGGAGAAAGATATTTTCTCCCCCTTTATATGGGCCTTGAAGTTCACGGTAAAGTGGCTGCAGATCATATAGGACAATGAGATTACTCAGACAAGGGAAGAGGTGGGTGTAGGCTGGGGAAGGACAAGTCTTATTGTGCGGTTGAGCAAAGTGTGAGAGTAATTATGAGTGACAGAAGATGGGACCGAGTACTGTTAGGCCTCTGTGCCATTCTGGGGAAACTGGGGGAGCTGGTTTGGACAAATTACCATCAAGAAAAAGGTGAAAGAGGTATATGTCGAATCAGAGTGGACCCCAATGATCATACAGTTTGGGTGCCATCTTGAGGACTTTAAACTATATTCTGTGGGCATTGACTGGCAATAAATATTCAAGGAGGGGATTTATCAAGCATAATCATTTTAGATGATAATTTTTGAAGTAGTATGATGAATATGCATTCTAGTATGATAGAGACATACTAGCCTTTTGCTAGGAGATTGGAAGCAATATCGTAAGAAATATAGCTTCATTAAAATATGCATAATTGAAATAATTCAAAACAGATAAGAGGAGAAAAGTATTTATCTACAAATTTTGTTCCTTGATGAGATGTTCCTGACTTCCAGATTTAGTGAATGTAACACTGGGATTCTGATTAGTACCTTCTGGAAGGAGCCTGAGAATATTCATCTTGAGCAATGGTGTGAGGACCATAATTGGATACATTGCTCAGTGTCTGAAAGGTCACTTGAGTACAAAAGACCTAGGGAGATGGTTCAACATGTTAGGGCGCTTGCTATGGAAGCATGAATCCCCCAAAGGGCCTGAGTTCGTTCTTCAGCACCCATGGAAACAATCTAGGCATGGCTACTCACTCCTATCCTATAGGGTCGGGAGTCATGGATTGGAGTCTCTCTGGAGCTCAGCTTCTGATGCAGTGATAGGCTCCATCACAAGAACAATAGAGAAGGACATCTAAGGTTTTCCTCTGGCCTCTGCACATGTATGTGTGGTTTAAATGCATATGCATACACTGTGAATGCATGCACCCCACACACTGTGTGCACATGCACACACACACACACACACACACACAACCACAGAAAAAAGACAAGGGGACAATTCCTTGATGTTAGAGGTTACGGTGTTGCATTGCATATACATATATCATTCTTAGAATAAGTACTCATTATGTACAGACTGATTTTATGACTTTAATCTTCAATGAAAATGTATTAAAACATATGGGAGGGTATTTAAATAAAAATAAGAAATTAAATTGATGGTTACTTCCTAAATATTAATTGAAGAGTTAATTCCAATTAAATAGAAATATACTGTGACGACTAACTCTATGTCAACTTGAATTTGCTAAGAGCTACCCAGATGACCAATACAACATTATTTCTGAGTGTCTTTAAGGGTGTTCCCAGAATAGACAAGCACTTGAATCATTAAACTTAGTAAAGTAGAAGACTACCCTAGTGAGAGTAGACTTCATCTAACTCATCCCAGCCTGAGAGGAACAAAATGAGCATAAAGGACAAATTCACGCTCTGATTTAGAGATCCATCACCTCTGTCCTCAAAGATAAGCATTGCCCAGGCTCAAACCTGAGCTTCTGCCGCATTCGGTTCCCCTCCTCCCGCCACCTGTTCTTAGGCCTCAGGCAGTGACTGAACTGCATCACTACCATGTCTGGATCTCTAGTTTGGAAGGCAGATCATGGACATCTCCATTTCCAAAACTGAACTAGCAAGTTCCTAGAATCTTTTCAATATATCAATGTATGTCTCACCTGTTATTTTCTCTTAAAACCCTAAACTAAAAGAGTATGTCACAGATATTTAAAAGTCACTTCCGTTTCCAATAGTTTAATATTGTCAAACACTAATTTTACATGATCATAAGAACTGTCCTTTCCCTCGAGAAAATATGAAGAACATATTTTCATTCCAATGAAAATGCTTTCGTGATTAAAAATGAAAACCACATGAACTAATCATTCATTGTCTGAGTTATAAAAGAAAAAAGGGATAAAAAGCTATAAGCCAAAGTAAGGAATGAAAATTATCATTGAGCTTTCAAATAGCAAAATAAAGAAATATCTACATAAATAAAGTGTCTTTGTCTTTGTAGTGCTCTATTACTGTACTACACAAAAATGACTTAACAGAGTTTCATAAAATTAAAAACCACATGGTCTATATGACACACACAAAATTAAATGTATAAGTGACATACTAAACACTATACTGAGTTAGGTATTCATTCATTTACCTCTTGTGGAGGTACAAGTATCCCTGTGACCACAGACTAAAACAAACGAATATGACGTGACTTGCTTACATAACTTAGAAATTTATAGTAAATTATGGCTTCAGAAATTCATCTTAAATAGAAGTTATGGTATTTTATTCGACAATGAGTTGTTTCACACATAGGTACTAAGCTGAATGTACTAGGCAATTATTAGAATTTACAATTATGACAACTAATATTTAGTAAAAGAAAATGTTTAACAGATATAGCATCTCAAAAATTACTGAAAATCTGAACAATTATTCACTAAAAAGATATATAAATGACAGATAAGTACATGAAAATATTTGTATACAAGTAATAGACACATGAAAAGAGATTCAATATCATTAACCATTTGGCAAATGTCAATACCACAATAAAATAGTACTGTGCACCCATTTGTAACATCTGAAATAAAAAATAATAACAATTACAAGATTGTTGAGGAAATGAAATCTCACACACTGTCAGCAAGAATATAAGATAGTATACCCAATGGTACACTTCAGTCTCTCCTTCCCCTTAGGAAGTTCATAAGCCAAGCCTCCAAATGCTTGCCTTTCAAGATTCATAATGTTTAAAAGATTCATAATGGGATATTTTTAAATACTCTTAAAATAACCAGAATCACATGTGTAGGTATTCAAGATTAATGTAAACATACAGCCATACACAAACTTGTACAAGACTATTCATGTATTTATTCTTAATAGCCAAAATTAAAAATGTGAAATTTTTCCTTCAGCCAATGAATAGTTAAATTAAACAAGTCCTGTTGACAAAGTGGATGAATTTCTCAAACATTATACTTCATGAAAAATAGAGACAAATGGCGAGTTAGTGCACGCTTCCACCAATCTGAAAGTTGAAGTTCTAGCTAGAAAACACAGATAAGTGTTGCCCAGGCTTGTGGATGGCCAAAAGAAATGATGCTAGAAGTGCACTGGAACATTTATGTGGAAATATTCCAAATCCTAATTATAATTAGAAGTGTACTAAATGACTGTACATTTGTCAAAACTGCTCATATTTGCATTTAAAATGCATAATTTTATTCTTTATCAACTATTCATCAATAAAACTCCTGCTAGTGACTTTTATAATTGCTATGATAAAATTCCTGGCAAAAATAATTTATGGCGTGGTGCACATGTCTTTAATCCCAGCACTCAGGGGCAGAAGGTAGGAGGATTGTTGTGAGCTCCAGGTCACCTTAGGCTAGAGCGAGACCCTACTTGAAAAATCAAAAACAATATTTTATGGGAGGAAAAGTTTATTTGGTCTCACAGTTTCAGGAGATTTTAATACATTGTGGAGAAGAAGACATTGTGGAGGGCTCTTTTTTCACATGGTGGCAGGCAGGAAACAGAAAGTGACAGGGAGGATTCAAGAATCATATACTACAAGGACCTTCCCCCAGTGGCCCAATCACTCCAACTTCTGCAAAAGGTTCCATAACCTTCTAAAGAGTGTCACCAACTGTGTTCAAATACATGCGCTTGTGGGAGACATTTAACTTTCAAACCACAATGAAAATTATCTTTAAAAGTCTACTTAAAGGGATAGTCTCCACTCTTATGAATATATTCCACATGCTAACTACATGCAAATTAGGGTTTATTATTTAGCCATTAAACTTTTCAGCCAGTGAGAAATTTTTTGGAAATAATTTTATTGAGATGGTAAAACAAACAAAGCAATGCTCATACAATATAGGACTTGTTTTAGAGAAAAAAATTAACCCTATGAGTATATATATATATGTACATATATATATATAAATACAAAAGCAAAGAAGGCAAGGAAATGAACTACCCCAGACATTTTAGAAGTAGAAAATTTCACACTAGCCCAGTAAGATTTTATTCAAATTTTTGACTTTAACCTATAACAAAATAAATTTAAATGGTTTTAAGCCATTAAATTTGTAGTTATTTGTTATGGCAGCAACAATAAATAAATACACTCATTAATTTAACTAGAAATGAGGCTGGTTAAAAAGCAGAAGAGACAAACTGTCCAGTAAGATCAAGGAAAATATAGAAAAAGAATGAACAAAAAAACAGAAAACTGCCATCAAAGCCTGAAGACTGACAGTAAGCACAGTCCTCAGTGCTCACAGATTTTCTCAATTTACTCTTATAGTAACTATGCTGTGTGCAACTCATGTCTCCAGTTCATTAAAGGAAGCAAAGATTCCTAGGAAATTGAGTTATCTTTAGGTAGGTAGATAGATGATAGATAGATAGATAGATAGATAGATAGATAGATAGATAGATAGATAGATAGGATATATATCTTACATCTCCAATTAGTCATATATGACTAATTGGAGATTTAAGATTTGAACTCAAGTCTAACTCAAGTAAAGATAAAGCTAAAAACCAAGACTACTATCAGTGTATTATAATTTTTACATGATATCTAAAATGAATTCTGGATTCCATTTCAATTGATCATTACAATAATCCTTTAAAGGTAGTCAGTACACACACACACACACACACACACACACACACACACACACGTAAACAGATGACTAAGCTAAGGGTAAAAATGAATGTGTTGATCAAGGCTGCATCACTACACAGTGGCTATGCCCAGAGCCCAAGTACTCAAGTAAGGAGATGAAAGTGAAGGTGCTCATCACAAAAGTCCCACATGAAACACATTTTTTGTAGTTACCTTTAGGTTGCTGGGACCCAAACAAAAGCAGCTGATGGGAAGAAAGTTTCTTTTTTGGTTTATTGTCTCTAAGCAAAGCTTTATTTATTTTTCCCCTCAGGCAAAGCTTTATGATGGCAGGAGAAAGATGGCAGAGCAGAGGCTGCACATCACCTCCAGGAGGATAAAAGCAATAGCAGAGAGAGCTGAACTCTGGCAAGGGAGATCTGGCTCCACCAGCAAGCCTCCACCTCTGAAGTTGCCATCTGCTGGGGACCAAGCATCCAGAACACATGGGTTTATGGGGGCATCTGATACAAACCACCACAACATTGTTGCTGCAAGATTCTTTCTCCAGTGCAGCCCATTAGTGTATCCTCTAGGTACAAGGGAATAAAGATTCCTTCAAGGAAGAATTGATAGGATTTAGCGTCTCTGTTAGAGCATCCTGTGTTGCTAAGACAGGGTATCTGATGCTGAATAATAATATATAAATAGTTTTATTTGCCTCGTGATCTAGAGGCTGGAAGTTGCAAACAGCCTGGAACTCATGGCAATCCTCCTACCTCTGCCTCCTGAGTGCTGGGATTAAAGGCGTGTGCCACCACGCCCGGCCCTGGTAAGAGTTTTGACTGCCTCACATGACAGACAGGCAGATGAGGAACCAGCCGTGTGGAGATGGTGTGTGTGCACAAGAAGGGATGATTTATTGTGGAGGTCAATATGAGTGACTTTGACCCAGGAACACAGATTTAGATTGCCCCAAATTCCATGTTCCAATGTACGAATATTTTCATGATTTTTTATAGTTACAAAACAAAAAGTGGTCATAAACCAAGGCATTTTCAAGTATTTGGTAGAAATGCCAGGTAAGTGGGGTCCAGCAAAGCAGGGAAATCTCTGATACAGGCTTCAGATGCTTCTGATGATATTATTGACCTGTGCTTGCGTAGCAGCTGGGGGTCTGTGAGTACATTCTCTAAAGGTTTCACCTAATCACTTGAAAGTCCCAGGCACAGAGGGAGGCAATAAATGGCCACCAAGGGAGCTAAAGATAGGCCACAATAGCTTGTGGAGGCATCTGTGGCATTCCATCTCTCCATGCTCATAGGAGTTCGATTAATCAGCCTTGTAGGAAGTTTGAAGTGGTTGCAGCTGTGTTTAGGAACCATTAGTTCACACTGGACAGAATGTTCCTCTGTGGTGGACGTCAACTTTTCCTGGGGAAATGCAAACAGACATCACTCTAGATAGGCCACCGACAACAGACCAATGCATAATTGTATCCAAATCCATTCAGTTTGTCAGGATTATTTAGAAAACATGGATGAAGGGATACTTACAGGAGCATAAACTAATCATCACTGAAGAGTCCACATGGGAATGGAGAAGACTTGAGAAAGCTACATCCCCGAAGCTCACTGCATGGCTCTCAGCTTCTGCAACATTGGGGAGGGGCCTTGGGACTCTTTAAGGATTCAGAAGCTTCCTGGGACTTTAGAGTTGTTGACTTCTTAAATCTGATGAGCCCCCACCCCCTCTTACATCCAGGAGAGAATGTTTCAATTCAGAGGAAATTTCCAGACAACAGTCTGAATAGACTCCTGGGTGCTCTCAACCCCTATTCAAATGCAGGGTAGCTAATAGTTAATCATGACATATACTATCAGCCAACACCTCTACAGGTCTTGCCTGTCCACTCAGTCACACTACTTCACAATATTGGACAGAAAAGCAACTCCAGTAAGTCAGGATGTGATTGCTGAAAGGCACATGAATGGGAAGTGAGAAAAACTGATTGAAATGATACCTTCTTTTTGTCTCCAGTGGGTCCTGGTTTTAAGTATAATGAATACCAAATAATCTAATCAAAATGCCTATTATAACTACTACCCTTATTTAATGTAGTCAGCATTTTGCTCGGCTTAGAGTACCAACTATGTTTTTAAGAAAGAATGACTTATTTTGGCATTGAAAATGTATAAGACAATTTGAGATCCTTCCAATGTTGAAGGAAGATAATACTGGTCAGGCCTTGCTAAAGGCTTGGAGGTAAGATCAGTTACCATTGGCCAGATGTTTCCTTTATGCCCCTCCCTCTTCCCTGGCACCTGTCATCACAACTCTTTGATAACCGTGCTGCACGTGAGTGGTAACCCCAAACTCTTTACAGAAACTTGGGGTCTTACTGGACAGTAAGACTAGTTGCATAATTGTGATTGTAGGAGATAGGAGAGAGCTGTCTGATTTCAACCTCTTTGTTGTCTTTTCCTTGAGAGTGCAAGCATTTTTAATTATTAAATAAATTGAAATTCAATATTTGGAAAGAAATGAGGGACTAGAATTCTAAAACTTTTGCTATCTGGCTTTCTACATCATATGCCTATTTTCTTCCATAAATAGGTAAAGTTCAGGCTGATTTTTCCATATTAAGTTTCCCTCAAAGCAGTATGGTTCAATAAAGCTTTATCACAAAACCTTCCTCTGATAAAACCTACAGATGTGTCACTTTGTAATTCTTATTGAATTTCATAAGAAAATATTGCTCTAGAGATTATCTATCTAAGGAGAGAACAACACATCCTCCGGGGACTATGGCCTGCAGACTGTGTTTATTATTCTTGTTTACTATGAAGAGTTTAGAAAATGTGTACGTATTTATTTAGTAAGAACAACATATTTTTTCAATGTTCTAAACAGTTATAGCCGAGACTAGGAAAACAAAATATATCAGGTCCAAGATACAATACCCCAGGGAGTGTCTAAATGTCAAGGGTACATGGCTAATTATTATTTATTTATGTTTTGAAGCCGTGCTGTGGGAATTTTCAATCTTGATTCCTCTGAGTCCCAGAATCATGATGTTCAGGAAGAGATTTCAGACACACCTCCATTCTAATCCCTAATCTTAGCTCAGGAAACCAATAAGGTACAAATGGACACATCCGGATGTTTTCCTAACCCTTAGCGAGGATTTAACCATGACAGTGGTTCCTATAAAGAAGGGTACTTACACCTCTGATTAATCCATCTGCCACGGTGTCCATACATAGCCTGGATGGACTGAAGAATCAACTACGTCCTTTGTTTGAATATCAAAATGGAATTCAATCCATGCATCAGAAAGGGGCATGACAGTACTCAGTGGTGCTCACATGAGTGAAGAGATGAACAAATAGGAGAAATATATTCAAAGAAGACACAGCAGTGGAAAAAAAGTTTTGCTGTCAGGAAAACATTTTCAAGTTGAAAAATGATTTTTAAAATGTTTTAATTATCATGCGTCCAAGAACTTCAAACAGAGCATGTAAACGTCTTCCTTTCAATGAAAGAAGCTACTAAAATCTTAGTCCTCTGTGTCTGTAAACCATAGAACAGACTTTTGGGCTGCAGAAATGGCCAACCATTAAAGGTGCTTGCTTAAAAAGCCTATATATTCTTTTCTACAACCCAGATTTCCCTTCTAACAAATCCCTTAAATTATGTCTTAGAAATAAAATCTGATATTGAGCAGTGACAGAAAGAGTTTAATCAGAAGGAAATTTGCTCAAAATAATTTCTTCCCATTTTCATTATTGCTTATAAGTTTGATATCTGCTTGCATGTGAGGAAGAAATTTAATTTTGGCCAAATAATCAGCAACCTTGTATTGAATCAAAATAACATGTTTGGAAAGGTGAGAGATGTTACAAGCCACATGTAAGAAAAATTACATTTTAATAAAATTTTCTGTATGTGGTCAACTAGCTTATACTTTCACTAAAATTTTTCTCAATATATTAATACTTTTTTCTTTGTTAAAATATACATACACACATATATACATACACACACATATATACATATATATATATAGCTTTTAATCAAAATCTTAGTAAATCAAAAATTCAATAGCTGAATGTTAGGATAAAGAAACAGAGGCAATAAAGCAATATAACATAAACTTCTAAATTAAATTCTCTAGGATCTATATGTGAAATAGGAATAAAACATGATTTAGACATGCTAACTTTATAGTGACAAAATACTTTAAATATTCCCAGAGGTCATTGTTCATTTTAGAGTGTGTGTGTGTGTGTGTGTGTGTGTGTGTGTGTGTGTGTGTGTGTGTGTATGTGAGATATTTTAAAGGCTCAAACACTGTTGTATCTTTGATAAAGAGAGAGGAACATATGTATGCTAATGAGAGAAATCTCTTAAATGACTTCTCCCTGTCTCCCTGTCTCTTGGGGTTATGAGCCAATCCTGAAATAGTGAAGGGAGACATAACACAACATGTCAAGGAAATGTGGATGGAACCAGTGCTTCATCAACTGAGCTAAAAATACCTTCCTGCTAGGAATTCCTTTTTTATCAAACACCACAGGGCCAGTTTCTCATCCTATGACCACCAGTCGATTCTGTGAGAAACAAGCTATTCTCTGGATATTTAAAACTTGCATTGTGCTTTATCTGGAAATCTGAACAAACGTGCCACTAAATTAAGAGGTCTGTGACATCTTGTCTCCTTGAAATAGAGAAAGTGACAAATACAAGTGAATATATTTTGGCAAAAAACTAAATAGTTGAACAGGAAAAGCTTATTTTTAACTCTCCTAGGAGAGAGGAAATAGCTTCAAGACAAATAATCAGCAGGAGAAACAGGTCATATACCTTACCACAGATGATTGGCAGAGTAGGAAGAAAAACTGGATTGTATTTGATGAAATAAGATAAAAATCTGTAGGTCAGGCAAGTCGTTAGCTGATCAATACTAAGTCATAGGAGATGGAGATTTCTATTACGCCCTCCGAAGCTCAGGAAACATTGTAAAAGAAGGGCCTGAAACAATGTAAGAGCTACACAGTGCATAAGCAGACTCTGAGGCACTGTCTTCCCAAGGTCAACTGCCCTGTGCCTTCACAATCCCATCGTGAACACCCCCCAACGAGACCTGCATTATTCTGAGCCAATCAGCACATTGATTCAGAAGATGTAAGAGGACCAAAGCAATAAGACAAGCAAACAGAGGAAGGACTACATGGGAAGAGAAGGGTCCTCAGGGGATGTGCGATTGGCACAAGAACATGATCAAATTACTTTATGTTTATATATTACAGTTCTCAATTTAAAAAACTACCTAGAGACAAAAACAATAAAGAAATGGCTCTCTGGCTGTAGACTATAAAATTAGACTTGGCATTTTGAGCATGAGAAGAACGTGCCTGCCACAAACCCACAGCAGATGGGTTACCCTCATGGACTTGTCACAGATGTGGCACTCAGATTTTCCTTGCTCTGGCATTGGAAGTCAGTATGAATGGACATTCCAAGTGCAATCGTCGACTCCTATCACAACAGTGGCCGCTTTCCAAATGACGAATACATCACAGAAAAGCACATTCTTACTCATTTGAATGTGTTTTAATTCTGAAACAAAGTTTATCATAGTTTTCTAAGAGATGTACTAAATTTGGCTGCCCATTTGAAAAGGAATCTATTATTGGCTATTTAATTATTTAGAGACTAGAAATATAATTATTCTTTAGTGTGGGACAACATTTCTTTTAAGAGCAGAAAGTGAAAAATAGCAACAGCATAACTTTCTTGAACCGTATTATATTCTAGGCCCTTTTCTAAGTACTTCCCCAGATCAAATCACCAAGGTATCCTAACAACTGGATGACTGGGGTAGGTGCCTTGAGTGTTATCATGGAAAAATGGAATGAATTAGGAAGCTGATTGTGCCTTGTTCTGTAGTGCAGTCAAGCTCCAAAGCTAGAGAACCTGACAAATGTCTATGCTTATCAAACCTCACCAAAGGCCAGTGATCTTTTTCTTTTCCTATGTTTTTTTGCAGGACAATTCCCCACTCTTTTACCTTGCTGATGAGATCTTGGCTACTGAAAAGCAGTGGTTGCTGATTTTATTTTTCCACTGGAATGCATATCCTAACTTTTCATTTTATTTCCTTATTTTGCTGGAGCCTTTCAATTAGACATGATTTTATTTTAAAAGTTACCACTTTCAACCCTAAAATAAAGTTATGTAGTGACCTATTGGATCACAGATTAATATCTGCATTATTTTCAAATATTTTTAAATGTGCTTAACTTACTCTTATAACCAAATTTTGAAGATTGTAAGCTCAGAATTTTGCCCTGAAGAATGAGTATATCCAAGTTCTTTTCTCCTTGAAGTACTTCTCAGTACTTCAGATTTGAGTGTTTAATGGATTTTGATCTAGTCTGAGTAATTCACAAAGGAGACGCTTGCATTTTTCCAATTCCTTGAAAAGATTAAAAGATTCTGGACCCAGACAAGCAGGAGAGAAAAAAAAATACTAGTGCTTGTGGAACCCCGTCTAGGCTTGTTGATGTAGGGGAGAAAAGTAGATTTTACATTCAAACCAGTAAGTGATTATGGCTTCTTCCAAAATGGAAGGACTTTCCACCAACAACCACCACAGACCAGGGTCTAGTGAGACCACTGTGTAAGATGGCTGTGGATAAAACTGGATTAAAACAACTCTTCAAGCATTTTGAAGACCTTGTAATCATTAAATTATGCATAAAGCAGCGATCTAAGCTAGAGCATAATCCCATACAAATGATACATGGCGTTGGCGTTCCCTTGTGCTTCAAAGTCAAGGGTGATGAAGGCAGTGTTTGTGTAAAAATGTCATGAATGGAGAAGGGTATTGCAAATAGTTCTCATTTTCAATAACTAGGTCATTGCTCTTTGTTTCTGGTGTTTTTTTTAATGTTTTATTTATTCATTTTCAAGCAGAGAGATGAGAGAGAGAGAGAGAGAGAGAGAGAGAGAGAGAGAAAGAGAGAGAGAGCACACCAGGGCCACCACCTTGTGGGTCTGGCTTATGTGGGTCCTGGGGAATTGAACCCAGGGCCTTAGGCACTGGAGGCAATTGCCTTAACCTCTGAGCCATCTCTCCAGCCCTGTTTCTGGTGTTTTTGCTAACTAAAATAAAATGAGCTCACAAGCATATCTTGTTTTTGTTCTAAGTTGGTCTTCATCTACTTACCTACACATTTGCTCATTTAGTAACTCAGGGTTTGGGTTACCTGAATACACACGGTGAATTGGAAAATGGTTTGCAAACGATTGTATTTGGAGGAGAGCGATCATCCAGAGAATGGGTGTGACAGTATTGACATGTTTCCCCACAAGCTGCTGAAACAGATTCGGCCTCTCTTGGGAAATCTTCCGTAGAATCCTATTCACTGAGCAGGATATGTCATATCCTCTTGTGTAACACCTCAAACGTTAAGATCTTTTCCCAAAAGCCTGGGTTTTCCAGGTCACAGCTCTCATCACTGTCTCTGGAGTATATATCATAGCAGCAGCAAAAGGACTGTGCGCTGGTTCATTCCTAAAAAATCCCATGTGAAAACAGGAAAGCTTGTTTGCTTTGACGTCATGTAACATGTAATGATGCATCTCCCTGGAGTGTTCCCAGGGTTCCCCCAAGTCAAATGTGAACTTATCATCTCATCCTCTACTTAATTTTTAAGTCTAGTTTTCATTGCTATAAGAAAATATCTAAGAAAATCCCTTAAAGGGAGGAATTATTTGGGGCTCATGGTTTCAGAATTTTCCATCTGTCCTGGCAGGGAGGGCATGGCAGAATGGAGCAACTCATGTCCTGACGGGGAGGGAGCAAAAACAAAGATGCCTTTGCTCCAGGACTCTCCTTTTCCCGTTTTCTTCCACCCAGGCCTCAGCCCATGTGACGGTGGTGCCCTCCTACAGGACAGGTCTTCTCTCCTTAGCTATTCTCTGAAAACGCCCTCACAGACCCATCTAGAAGTATGCTTTTCTGCTTTCCTAGGCACTTCTCGGTCTAATCACTTGGTAAACCAAGTTAAGCATCACAATAACTTTTTTAAAGTGCTTTTATAATATTTTAATATTATAACATGGTAATTTTATTTTATTAATCATGTACTCTGAGCAAGGCAATTGAACATAATTGAATAAGACAGATAAACATTCATATACTCCCAAAGATTTTTTTGATCAAGTGGGGAAATCCGACAGTACAGCACAGTGAGAAATTTGCTACAATAGAATAAGGCCCGAGAGTACTGGCAGCCATAAAGAACCAGGGGAGGAAAAATAATAAGAAAAAAACGCCTTCAAAGGGATAATTTCTAAGTAAACACCATACAGAGAGTGAGGATGTCAGAAGGTAAAAGCAAGAGGTGGAAAGCGGAGGGAAAGAAGCCTTGAAGGTAAGGGGACCATCATGATCAAATCAGGAAGCAGAGCTCAGAGCATAAATGGGGTGAGTCTTGCAGGAGATAAGAACATGAGGAGAAATGAGGCTGGCAATCAGAGCAAGGGGACTATCATAGAAATACTGAGTCACCACTTGGAGTTGACACTTTATCCTTGGAGTACTCACTAAAGATTTTAGAGAGTGAGGGGAATTTGGATTTGGTTTTAAGAAGATCATTATGACTGCAATAGTGCAATCCAATGTAATACGAAGAAGTCAGACAATTCATTCAAAAGGATTCTAGAGTTGTGAGGTCAATTTAGGTGGCCTAGTGGAGAACTGCAGGAATGAGAAGGGAGAAAAATTCTCCCAGAGGCATTTAGCAGTTAGCACTTTAGAAAGCTGTGCTCTTTTTGGCCAACGAGGCCAGTTGTTGAGTACCATTACCTAAAGTAGGGCCACAGGAACAGAGGCAGTTGGCATAGAGATAAAAATCAATGTGTTCAGGTTACACGTGCCAAATTCAGATTGTCATATCCTCAGATTGTAGCTATCCACTGAAAGAGAATGGATACACAGCTATAGTTTCAAGGAAAGATTTGGGATGGCGTTATGATTCAGGAATCAAGGCTTAACCAAACTTAAGCCTCAGAAGAAAATAAGATTTTTCACCGGAAACAAAGAAATTAAACAAGGTCCAAGAAAGACCCTCTAAAACTCATCTTCTACACATTTATTCATTTATGACATGTTTATGTGTAACTGTTTTGTGAGTTTCTAGGGGTGGAAACTAATATAATCAGTATAAGAGACCGAGAGCTAAAGACATATATTAGCCCAAAAGATTATGTTGCTAGTATGTGTGAGAATGGAGCGTACTTCCAACTCCAGGTGCAGAGCTCCTTGTCTTGTATCCTTTTATCTCTAGTTAACATTAGAGATACTAATCAGAACAACTAGAAGCTCATAAGTTCTCACTATGCAGTTTCTATACTTTAATTTCATGACTTTATGTCAATGAGCTCTGTGACTTCTTAGATCTCGTGTGATACGGATACACATGATAAATTTAGCTATATTTTATTCTGAATGGTTTACTTTAAGAAATTCAATGACATCCTTTATGCTTTAAACAAAACAAAAGTTTGTTTATAGGCTTTCTATGAAACAAAAGAATCCACACTTCCTACAGCAGCCCTGTAAGTAAATATTGGAGAAGGTCTGACCTCAGTTCTTATCCCCGTCTGTCTAGATAAATTCTTCCTGGTGATCTACACAGGCTCCTTTCTCTGTTACTGTAGCCTAGAGACAGTGATTCTACTTACATTTATGGCTTCTAATCCTTGTAAACCCTTAAATCAAGGTCTTGTTGATGATGACAGTGCATCACCCTTCTATGTGAGTTTAAAGTAGCACCAATGTGAAAATAGAATTTTGTGTGGAGGTTTATAGTTTTAACTTCTTTGCTGCAGCAAATAAATATTTCTCTCATTTTCTTTTATTTTGCTCAAATGTGCAAGTTTTAAAAGTATTATTTATTTATGTTTATTCATTCAGCTATTTATTTGTTGGAAGATGAGAGAGAGATAGAGAGAGAAAGAAAGAGAGAGAGAATGAGAAAATGGGTATGCCAGGATCTCTTGCCATTACAAATATTGCCTACTCCACTTTATGCATCTGGCTCTATGTGTATACTGGGGCTTGAACCCAAGCTGGTAGGCTTTGCAAGCAAGTGCCTTTAATTGATGATTTCTGTGAGTCTTCTGATAACCTTCCAGCATGATTCTTCATTTCACAGTACCCATATCCCTTTAGTATTTCTGTATCATTTCATAATTTCTTCTCTAATAGCTTGCCATTATTATTGTTTGTTTAACCTTAGAGTCATAACTCTTCTAGAGGAAAGACTGTCTTATTTTGTGTGCCTTGCATTTAGTACTGTGCTTGTCATACAAATAGGCACAAAGTAATTATTCAGGGAATAAATGCATAAAGAAATGAATAAAGATATTAATTATTATAATATACCTAGATTATTGTTGAATCGATATTATCTAAATTTTCCAAAATACCCATACATAAAGGATGTATGGATATAAATAAATTGAAACATTTGAATAAGTTTGATAAACATTACAAAAACTTAATATCTGAGGATAACCCTAGTGACATATATACATATATGACTACTGCAAGGTTTCTACAAAAATTAGCTAACAGAAATCAAAGGAAAGTCAAATAAACAATAAGATATACCATAGTTATGAGTTAGAAGGCTCAATTTAGTTATTTCTAAATTCATCTATAAAAAACAGTGTAATCCAAATCAAACTCCCAAGAGCATCCTATGGAAATTGACAAATAAATTCTAAAATTATTTAAAATTAGAAAATATCAACATAACCTTTGGCCCAACCATACTTCAATAAGGTGAGAAAGGCCATAGGGAAGAAGGTTATAAATAAACTTTCTCTGCTAAAATGAACTCACAGTAACCAGACTATGACCAAGGTAATATGTAGACTGATGATATCTATTAGACATATATTCAACAAAGATCATTTGATTTCTAGTATACATAAGAACACCTACAAATCAGTAAGAAAGTAGCAATGGAAGTTTTTCTTTATTAAAAAACAGAAAAAAGTCTTCAACAGATATTTTATAAATGAGAATGTCTAAAGGGATAAATAAATTTATGGAAACTACTAATTTTAATAATCATTGAGGAACTGCTCATGAAATCATAGTAGAGTGCATTCACTCCACAGCAGCTAAAATGAAATTGAACATACCATATTCCCAAGATCATTAAATAACTGCAGCCCTCACTTGGCATACAAATCAGTCCAAGCCATTTGGATCATCATCAGGGTCTACGAAAGCTGAAGGTACCCATCTCTAGTAAGCTAGCATGTATGTCGAAGTATGTAATATAACCCACACAAATGCTGCTAGGGGCTCAATTGTGTCCCACTAAAATTCAAGGACGTCCACATGTGACTGCATATTTTGGAAGATTGAGTTTTTAGGGAATAAGTGAAAGCTAGATGAAGTAGTAAGGATGGGCCTCCAATTGAATAGAGCTGGGATCAGATAAAAGGAGGAGCCCTCAGGAGCATGGACACCGAGGAAGCCTGTGTGAATCCTCACTGACATGGAGCCATCTGTAAGCTAGGCAGAGAGGCTGGCACTCATCCTCCAGAATGCTGGGACAATTAATTTCTGTCATTTAAGCCACCTCATCTTTTCAATGCTTTTCTGGCTAGCCTAGTAGGCTAGTATGAATGCATCCAGATATTTGAAAAAATGTAGAAGAATTATCCTAGTAACAGTATACCATCAGTAACCAAAACTTGAAGGTACCCCAGATGCCTATTAAATACAAACTATATGAACTGTGACATTTATGCAATAAAATATGAGTGTGTGAAAACTATCAGCTTGCAGCTAGATACAACACGAAGGAACCACATAAGCATAATATTGAGCAAAAGAAATCACTCTGAAAGAGTACATGATGAATGCCTGTACTCCTGGAGGTTAATCTTGAAGCAGGTGGAGGATCTTCAGTACTGAGACCAGTAACTTATGTCATTAACCATCTAAAAGTTGTGCCATAACACAAAGCAGCACTCTGTAGGAAAGGTTTGTTTTCTTCTCTAAAGACTGTCTCTGGTCTCCCTCTTTGTATTCAGAGAAATTGATTTACTGAGTTCAGACAGCAAGGGACTTCCCCAGTCAGTATTTTCTCCCCGGAATCTCAGAACACACTATGCTTTTCCCAATCACAGAACGCCCTCCTGCTCATGCAGGCTGAAGTTTCCCGTGCTGAGTCATCCTGGGAATGAGACAAAGCTCACAGCTTTCAAAGTTCTCAGAAGCTCTCTAAAATCCAGTTCTTCAAACACACCCAGATTCTCATGTTTAGGAAGATGGACCACATGGATTTAATTTCCTTACTTTTAGTCCATAAATTTCCATTTAAGTTTCCCTAATATTTAGACATTTACCTAATAATTTTTATTTTTATTTAACCAATAATTTCCTATGATAGAGTCATGTGAGACATATTTCTCAGTTCCCCCCAAAGAGCCCTTATAACCATAGATATTTTATTTATTCATATTAAACTAAATGAATCCCAAAACTGTTCAAGTCAAAGTTTTAATATAGTTTCATCGATAATCAACAGCTTTAACTGGCATTTTCAATGTGAATCATTTCATGATCAAAACTGACTTCATTTCATTTTAAACAGAAGATAATTAGAGAGCTATAGCCCAAACTGTTGGCATAGAAACAGTCTTTATCTACCACTGTACCTGCCCACATTCCCAGTTCTCTGTAAGTGAAATTTTAAATTTCGTTGTCATCAACAGGTGTGCTCACTTCTTTGCCACATCCTCACAGAAACAGGCTTGGAGGCAAAGGCCTGTAGTCCCAGCTACTTGGGAGGCAGAGGTAGTAGGATCCCAAGTTCAAGATGTTTCCAAGGATACAGAGTGAGCTCAAGGTATCTGCACAACTTATTGAGATCCTTTCTGAAAATAAAAAGTGAAAAAATGGTGAGGACTGTAGGTCTGTGGTAGAGCTGTGCCTAGCATGAACCCTAGGCTCCCCCAGTACCATCACAACTACAGAAGAATAGAACCATCTTCACACATCCTCTCCCAGATCGTGGACATCCAATGCCCTATTCTCTCCCAAACAAGCTAGAAGTTGTCCGGATCCTGTGGAGCAAAGGAAAAGATGTGAATTAACTCTCCCTCTCCCTGTTTCCCAGCCTCCTGTTCTCTCTATAACCTCTTCTCTTTTCTGTGACTTTTAGAAAATCAAGTACTCAAGACATTAAAAAGATCTAGAAGTATTTTAGAAATTTCATACAATTTATGAAAGACACACCTTTCTGTCTGTTTCAGAATGCATGGGACAAAAGTATATCCACATATGGATAATATGCAGAACATCAATACAGTACAATGCTCTAATGGAAGTAATATTACAATGCAGCTGAATCAAGCATTATTCAAGCCTGGATAGGGTCCAATCTAAAATGAACCCTAATTCACAGTTGCAAAATCAAGCTCCCCAAACTAGTCTTCCTGTTCTCTACTTAGTTTCCTACCTAATATCTTAGAATACTCGTGGCTACAAATATCCTGAGCTAATAACTTCCCTTTAGGATACTTCCTTTGTGAATCTACCATGTACTGATATTACCTTAGGTGCTAAGGATGCAGACTTGAACAAGATTGATGTTAAGGAGCAGTAACACTGGGCCTGGAGCAATGGCTCAAACCTTAAGGCTCTTGCTTGCAAAGCCCAATCACCCAGGTTCAATTCCCCAGTACCCATGTAAAGCCAGCTGCACAAAGTGATGCATGTATTTGGAGTTCATTTGCAGCAGCTAGAAGCCCTGTTGCACACTCTCTCCCTCCTTGTAAGTAAATAAAGTATTTTTAAAAAGAAACAATAACACTGCACATACACAAAAGAGTATCTAAAAAGATTTAACTATCAATAAATAACACTGTAAAGGAAAGCGTGAAAAATAACTCATTAACAATTACACCAAAAACAGTGAAATACTTTGGAAGAAATCTCTACAACAATATGAAAACTGCCAAATTGAAAACAATAAAACATTGATGAGAAAGATTAAAGCGCATACAAATCAATACAAAGATGTCCTGTGTGCAAATACTACAATTTTTTATAATGATTGTTAAAACCCAAGGCAATTTACAGATTCAATGATATCCCTGTCAACATCCCAGAAATACATTTTACGTAAGTAGAAAAACATTGCTAAAATAATTTACACGGAACTACAGATGATGGCCCAGAGACAAAGCAATCTCAAGTAAGAACAAAGGCGGAGGCATCACGTTTCCTTATTTCAGTGCATATGCTAAGGACTAGATTCAGAATAGTGTGCTATTGTCATGAAAGCAGATCCAATATTGGAACAGAAGACAGAATCAACCCATCATCCCCCAAGGATGCCAAAACCCACAATAGAGAAAAGACAGTCTCTCCAATAGCTGGTATTGGGAAAGCAAGATATAGTCCTTCAAAAGAATGCCCTGAGCCCTTGCTCTTCCATCACACACACAGATTCGTTCAAAATGGATAAAGATTTGCATCTAAGACCGGAAACTGTAAAACTAGAAAACACACAATGGCATCTTAATACTGATGCTGGCCATGATTTCTTTGATAGAACAATAAAAATACAGGTAATAAAAGCAGCTGGACGTGGTGGCATACTCCTTAAATCCCAGCACTCAGGAGGCAGAGGATTGCAGTGAGTTCCAGGTCAATTTGAGACTACAGACTGAATTCCAGGTCAGCCTGAGCTAGAGGGAAATCCTATCTTGGAAAAAAAAGCAAAAATATATAAGTAGATTGTTTCACACAAAAATATTTCTGCAGAGCAAAGGAAACATCAGCAGAATGACGAGACAATCTATGAGCTGGGAGGAAGTATTTGCAAGGCACATATCTGATAAAGGACTAATATCCTAAATATGTACGGAGCTTCCAAGGCTCATCCTCAGGAGACCAAGACTCCATTGCTCTCAGTCCCTGTTCCTGGAGAGCAGCCACATACCCACAGCTGCCCTGCGCTTACTGAGAAGGATCTTCATGTCATATATGTACATAAGGAAAATTGTCAATAGATGTCAATGGATGGATTGCCTTCCTTTCCATTGCTACCTAGATCTCTGAGCTGAATAAATGAAAATACATTTTTGGGAAAGTAAAAGTGTTTCTCTTTTGTTGTTGTTGTTGTTGTTGTTGTTGTTTTGTTTCTCTCTCTCTCTCTTTTTACGCAGGAAATACTACCAGGGCACTGGAGTGTTCTGGACCTTTATTTTGTACATTTAATATTTCTCAGGTTTTCAGTGGGTCTGGAATCCAAGCTCATTCTTATGAAACCATCCATGCTCTATAAGTATGCATAGAAATGTAATTTTATCCCAGTATTAAATTTATAAAATTAGCCTCAAAGTAAATATTCTTTTAGAGTTTCCTCAATAAGTTAATGTACTTTTTCTGTTTTTTTAATTATTTTTATTATTCAACAAGCAAATTTGATAATTTACACAAACCCATTTGAAAATGATTTTTTTTTCATTTTTTGTGTTTCATACAGTTTGACAAAGCAAGGAAGAATATTAGAGAAGCATTCCAATCAATTTCTTCTTGGTCAGAAGCCCCCACATTTTTCAAACATCATATCCCTTATTTATTTACAAACCCAGATATTTGCAGGCTTCTTCTGGTATTGGTGGAATGCTGCTGGTCTCCCAGAAACACGTCTGTGTGCTATTACACTTTGAAGATGTTAAAGTGTTCCAGAGCAAATATCCCAAATCAGTGATAACACGAGGCACATTGTATACAGCAAAAGCACTGGTTTGAAATAGAGTCAAACTCTAGAAAGCACAACGAGAGTTTCCCGTCATAAACACATTATTCCTACTAAATCAAATGAAAACACTACAGGCCTGAAAAGCTTTGAAAGCAGGATAAAGGTTCCTCATGACTTTCCTTGTGAACAGGGGCCTCAGATCAGCCTGCAGAGGACATCAGAGAGATTCACGTTATCCCAGTGTGATAAATAATGAAATACAATGCATAATTGTCAGCAAGATCTTAGAACCGTCTCAGACGCAAGCTACCATGCAGAATGCATTACCTCAGGCTCCAGAGGGTCACGAGGGAGGTAACCAAGTGTCGGGACCAGTAAATAGACATTATTGTACCAAACCCCTGTCGTTATAACAACCCTCTAGAAATACTGGAATTCCATTTTCTCAGCTGCTTTCCCTACTCTGTGGGGAAAGAACAAATGGCCTTTGCAAACAGAAACCCTGGGTGTGCAAATTCAGCTTCTAACTGGATAGTTCTACCACTGACCTGCATACAGAATTAACCTTCAAATATTTTTTCTTTATCCACCATGAATATCACACCAAATATACCTATAATGTTAAAGTGTTTAATAAGATTTAATCTTTTCTACATTTAGATGATGACACAGATAATTTTGTTGTGTTACAAATCTATAACATATAGAGAGCCTAGTATCTCAGGGCTAAAAGAAAAACTCTTTTCCCTTCAGGGACAAGAGCAATGCCTGCCCACAGTTCTGGGATGGAAATAATTCTAAGATCACCACATTGGGGAAGCTCGATTGAAGTTGGCCTTCTGTGGGTCTTGGCCATTTGTGCAAGCTACAAGAGGGATGGGGGAACCTCACAAAAATTAATGACACTTCCCTAATTGCCTGACTTCTTTTTAAGGGAAAGTATACAATTCTTTATCAAAGCATGATGGTCATTTGATCTTGTCCACGTGGCTACAGAAAGCATCTGGCTTAGCCCTGGCTCAGGAGGCAGGAGGCATGAATTCTGTCTGACTCACCAGGTACCAGGTTAAGTGTGTTAGGTAATTGTCCCTTGTAAGAACATGGCTCTCCTAACTACGAGAGAGACAAAAGTATGGATTAGCTTCCAAAGAAGACATGGGAAAGAGAAACAGGAATTGAGAAGAAGCTGGGAAAATCAACTAATAGTATCTTCCCCCCCACCACACACACACACCTTTTTAGACATTATTATATGTGTTTTTATTGACTGATTCCAAAATGGTATTGAAAGATCCTAAGATAGAAAATTTTTATTTCTTACATTCATTAACTCCTCTCTCAATGAATAGGTTTTAGTAAATATTATCATGGCTGATTTCTACTTGGGCAACTTGATATTTGATGTGTTAAAACCCTGATTAAGATTCTGTTGGAAAAAAAAACAAATACAAACCAGGATTTTTAAGCCACAGTTGTTTGTGGATAGACAATTTAGATGATATTCTAAGAGTCTTGAATAATAAGATATATCATCCAAAAAGATCTTTGCTGGCCCTTTGGGAATTGAAGCTATGCAGGGTTACATAATACTATTCCTGGTACATATATAGCTGGTTGCAAATAAGCTACACAAATGTCACCATTTCAACTAGCTGTTCTCAGAAGAAAACATAAATATAGGCCTGAAATATAATTTTACTGTCGCAACACCCCGGCTAGACCTCTGCTTATCTATGTTGAAAGACCATTTGCGTAAAAGAAGTTCCAACTTTTATTTTTAGGAGGCTCTGAGAAAAAGCATCCAAAAGAACATTCATGAGACATTTCTTCCACATTTTTATTTAAATTTAGCATTCTAATTTTGCTTGAGAGCTTAGTATCATTTTGAAAAAAAATCCTTACTAGAAAAAGTCCTATTTTACCACTGTAAAGTATATCTTACTTCGTTCAATAGATAGACTTTATTATAAGGACTTATTATATATTAAGCATTTCTATAGACACAGAGGAGGAAAGTTCACACTGTAGTGGGGGAGAAATGTAAGCATCTGATGTTGGAATGGTATAGTTTGTGCAACACAGAAGGATGAAAGGTGGTAAGACATAAGGGAACAGCACATTTGAAAGTCAACACACCTGAATAAGCCAGGGAGTTTCTGTGGAACTTAGGTGATCACTGTGTCCTGAGGGGTGGATTCTAATGAGCCCTGCAAAAATCAGCATAATCTAGATATATCTTTACACTCTCTACTACATGAATCCTTGGTTACATTCTGAGAATTCATTTTCAAATTTCCACTTCTTGTATTGCTCTAGCCTGTATAATGCTTCTAGGCACAGCATTTACAATTGATGTGGATCAATAATCTGACTATTCCTTATCACTACTACTTTGCACAGAAGGAGCTGAGGAACAATATAAATGGAAATTTTAATCTGCTGTTACTTGGATTGCTCAAATCTCCAAAACAAATGATAGCAGAGTTACATTGGCTAAGCTTCCAGACAGTGCTGTTAAACAGTCCTACGACTTTCCTCTCCCCACAATCACCATTTCCTCATCTTTTTAAAAAATATCTTTATTATGAATAAGTATATACATTGTATGAGCAAATCTTGTGAATGTGTACCTGTTTCCCTCCTCTCTGTCTCCTACCCACTGGGGTCCTTCTTCGGTGCACATACTAGATCTGTCCATAGTTTAGGGGGTATGAACTGCACCAGAAGGAGCCAGTTTTTCGGGGGTTTTTTTTTCTTCCCTCTTGTGTATTGTTGCTGAGGGGGGTAATGTCTCCAGATATACTCCCCCACCATGGCTCTTACATCCTTTCCACCCCCTCTTCTGCTCAGTTCCCTGAGTCATGATGGGTGAGTTTTGAGTCTGCTTTATTGTTGAGATCTTAACTGTCTCTGGACTTCTGCTTTGGGTTGTGTTGAGTATCATTGGTGTCTGTCTCCATTGATCTTTCATGGGTTATCAGACTTGCTGTGGTGATTGGTCTCCTGTTTATCTCCTCACTTTCTCATAGGTTGCATTTGGGCCCTGTGTGAAGGTTAAGTGTGGTTTGTCTCCTGCCAGGAAGTCAGCCATCATCCAATGTCTTGTTGATGGCATTGAGTTGTCCCCAGCTCTCTGATTGCCTTCTGAAAAATACAAACAGACTCTCCATCGGAAAATGAGATCAACGTAGGTTAAATGTGACAACATTGCTATTTTGGCTACCTCCTAATGGGTATAGATTTTCTGTAGCCCTCTGGTAGTGGGAATTTCCTCTTGGAGCCCAGGTTCTTGGTCCCCATAGAATTTTGCTATGGATCTCAGTTCCAGTTACTGGTTCCTTGTCACTGAGCAGATCTCTTTACCAATCAGTAAGCCATTGATTACCCTTCTCAGTTTAGTGCCACTATTACACAGATGAGCATTTCTAAACTTGCTGGTCTCTTGCATACAGCTTTGTGTTCAGCATTCTTATGACAACTGTCTATACTGTATATCAGTGGTCTCTGCTTTCTCCAAATATCATTGACCAATTACCCCTGGCAGCTCATGCAACACCTTCCAGTGCTACACATGCTACCATCTGGGAGCTGGTTACCTTGCTGGATCTAGCAGGATCTCTTGGTGTTGTTTGATGACACTGTGATTTCTTCAGCAATAGGGTCTAACCTTAGGCCTGGGACAGGTATTCAAGAGCTTTGACAGAAGTCTGTCATTTTGAGGGGACTTCATGGGTCTCTTTGATCAACAGCTTATTGTGGGAAGGAACCAATACTGGGACAGGGAGATGGAGGCCTGAGCAATTGTTCTTGAAGTTAAACTTCCTCCCATTCTATTTATGGCTCCTCGTACCAGGTGGTGCCCTCAGCTTCCTCAGTAGCTTACTGTATAAAAGCTAAGGTTTTATGGTATCAATTCATTAATAGTTTTTTTTAATTGTATGAGTCCCCCCAACCTCCATTACCCCCCAATTCATTCCATTCCCTTTCACAAACTCTGTTCACTGATGGATTTTCTTTTTTATATATAAATTATAGCTTTATTATCCATATTTACATACACTGAATGAGCAAATAACGTGTTGATATCTCCAGTTCCCTGATTTCCCTCTTCCCTGTCCCCAATCAGTTGGATTTCCTCCTCCATGGACAAACTGGATCAGTTCATGGGGTAAGGAGTTATAGATAGCCTAGAGTCAACTCAGTTCCACCCTCCTTTGTATGTTATTATTGAGGGGGGCCATGTCTCTGGATATTCTCCTCCACCATGGCTCTTACAATCTTTTGCCCCCTTTTCCGCTCAGTTCCCTGAGTCATCGGTTCTGGTTTAACATGGTTAGGAGCCACATATGAGGGCAAATATATGATGCTTGGCTCTCTGCTCTTGTGTGTGGTTGCTAAGAATGATCTGCTTCAAGTCCATCCATCTTTTTCTAAGTTTCATTATGTCATTTTTCCTTTTAGCTGCGTAGAATTCCATCATGTACCACAGTTTTGTTATCCATTCATCCAGTGATGGGCATTTGGGTTGATTCTAATTCCTCACTATAATGAATTGAGCTGCTATAAACATGGTTGAAGAAATGCCTCTGTACTTAGGTAAGGATTCTTGGGGGTAGATGCTCTCTAGAGGGATAGCTGGGCCCACCAGTAGCTCTATATCCATCCTTTTCAGGAGCCTCCCACACTTCTTTCCATAGTGTTTGTACAAGTTTGCAGTGAATGAGGGTCCCTTTTCCCCCCATCCTCACCAGCATCTATTGTTGGTAGATTTTTTAATGATTGCCATTCTGACTGGAGTTAGATGGAATCTCATTGTTGTTTTGATTTGCGTTTCTCTGATGATTAATGACATTGAACATTTTCTCAAATGGGAGTTGGCCATTTGTATTTCTTCCTCTGTGAATTCCCTGTTGAGTTCAGTTCCCCACTTAAAAGAGGGCTGTTTGTTAATTTTTAATTTAATTTTTTGAGTTATTTTTACGTTCTAGATATTAGACCTCTATCTGTATTGTAGCTGGCAAAGATTAACTCCCAGTTGGATGGTGGCCTATTGGCTTTGAGTATGGTATGCTTGTCTGTACAGAAGCTTTTTAGGTTGATGAGATCCCATTAGTTAAGTGATTGTCACACTTCCTGGGCTATTGGAGGTTTGTTCAGAAAGATTTTCCCTATTCCTATCTCATAAAGAGTTCGCCCAATTTTTTTTCTTCCTGAGTTTTCAGAGTTTCGGGTCTTATATTGAGGTCTTTGATCTATTTGGAGTTGATTTTTGTATATGGTGAGAGGAGAGGGTCTAGTTTCATTTTCTTGCAAGTATTTATCCAATTTGTCCAGCACCATTTGTTAAAGGTGCTATCTGTATGCCAGTTAACATTGTTGGCATCTTTGTTGAATATAAAGTAACTATAGTTGCTCGAGCTTAGGGCAGGGTCTTTAATTCTGTTCCATGGATCTATCTGTCTATTTTTGTGCCAGTACTATGCTGTTTTTGTTACGATGCCTTTGTAGTATATCCTTAGTTTGGATATGGTGATACCACCCGACGTGCTTCTTTTACAAAGGATGGCTTTGGATGTCCGAGGCCTTTTGCCAGTCCAAATAAATTTGTTGATTTATTGTTTATGTGTCTACAAAGAATTAAGCTGGTATTTTTATTGGTATTGCATTGAATCTGTATATAAATTTTGAAAGTATTGCCATTTTCATGATATTAATTCTACCTATCCAGGATCATGGGAAATCTTTCCATCTTTTCATGTCATCCTCAATTTCCTTGTTGAGCATTTTTATGTTTTCATTATACAAGTCTTTTACCTCCTTGGTTAGTGTTATTCCAAGGTATTTGATTTTACATGTGGCTATTTTAAATAGGATGGTTTAACTGATTGCTTTTTCTGTATGCATGTCATTTGCATACAGGAAGGCTATTGTTTTTTGTGTGTTGTTTTTATCCTGCCACTTTGCTGAATGAATTTATCACCTTCAGGAGTTTACTGATACTATTCTTCAGGTCTATTATGTATAGGAACATGTCATCTGCAAAAAGGGATAGTTTCACTTCTTCCTTTCCAATTTGTATCCCTTTTGTGTCTTTCTCCTGTCTTACTGCATTGGCTTGAACTTCCAAGACTATGTTGAAGAGCAGTGGTGAGAGTGGGCACCCCTGTCTTGTTCCTGAATTTAGTGGGAACTCCTTGAGTCTTTCCCCATTGAGTATTATTTGGGCTTTAGGCGTTTTGTATATGGCCTTAATTATGTTGAGGTATAGTCCCTCTCTTACAAGTCTTTCAAGTGTTTTGGTCATGAAGTGGTGTTGGATTTTGCCAAAGGCTTTCTCTGCACCAAATGAGATGACTATGTGGTTTTTGACTATGTGGTCTAAGTTCATTAATGTGGTGGATCATGTTGGTTGATTTCCATATGCTGAACCAACCCTGCATCCCTGGGATGAAGCCTACCTGGTCAAGGTGGATAATACTTTCAATATGATATTCAATTCAATTTGCAAGGTTTTTATTCAGAATTTTTGCATCTAAGTTCATCAGGGATATAGGTCTATAGTTTTCCTTTCTGGATTTATCTTTTTCCGGTTTGGGTACTAGAGTGACACAAACTTCATAGAAGGAGTTTGAAAATATTCCCTGTTCTCCAATTAGTCTAAGAAGCTGCAGAAAGAGTGGTTTGAGTTCTGGGATAAAGGTTTGGTAGAATTCAGCTAATAATCCATCAGGATCTGGACTTTTCCTTCTGGGGAGGCTTTTGATTACATTATTGATTTTGATCGATGTAATAGGTTTATTTAAGAGATTTATCTGCTTTGTGTTTAGTTTTGGTAGGTGGTAAGTAGCTAAGAATTCATCCATTTCTTCCAGATTCTCCAATTTTGTAGAATAGAGGTTTTGGAAGCATGTCCTGATGATTCTTCAAATTTCATTTGTGTCCATTGTGATCTCTCCTTTTCATTTCTGATTTTGTTGATTTGGGACTTCTCTTTTTTCTATTTTTTTTCTATTTTTTTCTATTTGGTTAGATTTGCCAAAGGTTTGTCAATCTTATTTATTTTTTTAAAGAACCAGCTTTTTGTTTTGTCAATTTTTAAATCATTTCTTAGTTTCTAATTCATTGATCTCTGCTCTGATCTTAATTAATTCTTTTTGTCTGAGCTCTAAGGGTTGGATTTTTCTAATTTTTCAAAGGCCTTTAGCCAGTTAGTTAGTTTATTAATTTGGGAACTCTATGTCTTTCTTATGAAGGCATTCAGTGCTGTAAATTTTTCACTTAGGACTGACTTCATTGTGTCCCATAGTTTCTGGTATGATGTATTTTCATTCTTTCTTAGTTCAAGAAAATTTTCCATTTCTAATTTAATTTCTTAAATGACCAATTCATTGATTAGTAGCATATTGTTCAATCTCCAGTAGTTGGTGTTATTTCTGTTTGTTCTCCCATTGTTTATCTGTAGCTTCAGTGCATTGTGGTCTAAAATGATGCAGAGTGTTACCTCAATCTTTTTGAATTTGTTGAGGCGTGTTTTATGTCCTAATATGTGGTCTATTTTGGAGAAGGTTCTGTGAGTTGCTGAGAACAATGTGTATTCTGTAGAGTTGAGATGGAGTGCTCTGTATATCTGTTAGGTCTAGTCAAACTGTAGTGCTATTGTGTTCTATTATTTCCCTGTTCTTCTGTTTGGATGATCTGTCTAAAGATGGTAGTGGAGTATTAAAGTCTCCAATTCTGATGGACTTGGAGTTTATTTTTGTTTTATTGTTCATTAGTGTTTGCTTTATGAACTGTGGTTTACCTGTATTTGGTGCATACATGTTTATGAAGGTGATATTCTCTTGTTGGATTGTTCCTGTGGTGAGTAAGAAGTGTCCTTGATTGTCCTTTTGAATTGATTTTGGTTTGGAGTCTATTTTGGCAGATATTAGTGTGTAACTCCTGATTGTTTTTTTTGTTTGTTTGTTTGTTTGTTTCCATTAGCTTGAAAGATCATCTTCCATCCTTTCACCCTGAGGAGGTTCATGTCTATAGAGGTGAAAGAGGTTTCTTGGAGGCAGCAGATGAAAGGATCCATTTTTTCATCCAAACTGCTAGCCTGTGTCTTTTTATGGGAGAGTTAAGACCATTAATATTTACAGTTAAAACTGTGAGGTTTGAGTCAATCCCTGCCATAGTGTAGGGTTTATGGGGTTTGATGCCTCTCTTGTTATTTAGTCTCCTCTATGCTTGATTATTATGTGTTAAACTTCTGGATGGCTCTTGGGGTTGGTTGCTTGGCTCTTTTGTGCAAAATATTTCATGGAGAATTCTCTGTGGGTTTGGTTTAGTGTCCATATAACTGGAGAGCTAGCTTTTATCTTGAAATATTTTCCTTTCCCCATTTATTATAAGGGATACTTTTGCAGGATACGATAGTTTAGGTTGAAAGCAAAAGAGATTTAGGCTTTGAAGTATGCTATTTCAAGCTCTTCTCACTTTCATGGTTTCCATGGAGAAGTCTGGTATAACTCTGATGCGTATGCCTTTATGTGTGATTCATTGTTTTGCTCTTGCTGCTTTTAGAACCCTCTCCTTGTTTTCAAAGTTTATGGTTTTAACTAAAGTGTGTCTTGAAGAGTTTCTTCTTTGGTCCGGCCTATTTGGTGTTCTGTGTGCTTCTTGTATCTAGGATGGGATTCTCTTTTGTTAGATTGTGGAAATTTTCCTCAATAATTTTGTTGAATATGTTCTCTATGCCTTTGGCCTGGGTTTCTTCCACCTCTGGTATCCACATGATCTGGAGGTTTGGTCACTTAAGGTTGTCCCATGATTCCCTCATAATTTGTTTGCATTCTTTTTGGAACTTATCCAAGTTTTTGTCATACCAATCTCTTTCTTTTGCTTTGTCTTCCATGTCTAAGGTTCTATCTTCCACATTATTTCTCTGGTAGTGAGGGATTCTAGAGATGTTTTAGATATCTCCATTTGATTTTGGTTTTTCAGTAGAGGTTTCTGCATGGTCCCCATCACTTTGTTGAGTTGCATTTTCATTTCAAAGGTTCTCTTACTTAATGCTTCCTTATATTCATTCTTGTATTTGATTATGTCTTCATTGATTTTAGCCAGCTGATTATTGAGCTCCTCTGATTGCTGGTTTGCCTTTAGCTCATTTACTGTTCTACCAAAGTCCATCTGTTTTTCCTCCATTATATTGAGCCTGGTGGTGAAGCTTGCTAGCAGATTCTGCACATTTTCACTTACATTGTCAAATTTTGCTTCCATTTCCATTAATAATCTGGATATAGACATCATGCATTGATGTCCTGAGCATGTTGTCATCTCCTCCTGGGTTTGTATCTGTGCCCTTTCTTTGATATTTCTGTTGTGGACTTCCAGAGTGGGGCTAGTTGAACTTGGTGTGGGGCTCTCCACCTCAGTGTTCTTCTTGTGCTGTGATCTGCCTATATTCAGGTGAGAGATTGGTTTTACCCAGGGCCTCAGCAGAAATTGGGACCTCACAAGAGATTGTGGTGAGGATTGGTGAGGTTTTGGCATGTGCTCTGGTGTCTGGAAGTGTGGGGGTGTTCAAACCTTCAGCAACAGTAGAAGGCTGGGAGCTAGAACTTGTTTGGAACCTCGAGTCAGTGGGCAGGGTTGTGGGGTGCAAGGACTTGTGGGGAGCCAAGACACCACTCCCTCATGGCCCTGCCTAGGGTTAGGGGTCAGATGCCCAAGTGCTGAGGGGAGGTCTGGTGTGCAGGGCCCAAATATTGCCCCACCTGGGGTCAAGGGGTAAGTTGATGGAGCCATGGGTTCACAGGCTGGTGTGGAGCAAAGTGGCTGCTTGTTTACCTGGCCTGGAACCCAGGGTCAGTGGACATGATCATGGGTCACAGGGGTTGGGGGAGCCAAGGCACAGCTCCCTCAACTGGCCTTGCCTAGGGTCTGGGGTCCCAATTTTCTCATCTTGCTCACACTGTCCACACAAAAATGGAAGAAATCTTGGGAAGCTTAATTGCCTCAAAAATCTATCTAAATAAAGCAAGAAAAAACATTTTTAAATACTGAATGTTGCTAATTATCCATAATACTTATCTTTCATTTAAAAAAACAAGCTCAAACTAGTTCTGATGCTTTTCACAGCTGCTGCTCAGAGTGAAGTGACAGAACAGGTGAGCTAGTGACATGAGTTCATGTGATACTGAAAAGTCTAGAGATGATTCCAGGAAAAAAATTGTACAAATATTTTTGTGTATGTAGACTATGTATTTTTTTGTCAGAAGCTAACCATCAGATTATCAGAATTGCTGTCACAGATTTTTAGAATGGTCCAAGAAGAGAAGAATTCTCAGAGAAGGGAACAAATAGGAAAAAAAATTATTTACTCAGAAGTATGGGTGCTTACATAATTATATCTCATCAAGGTCTTCATTTACTCTCAACACTTATTTTTTTTTCATTTATAATTTCAGTACCTTATCTCCTGCAACTAATGAGAACATTGTCAGGAAACAAAAAAAACTTAGGGACTCCTCAGGTATGGGTACCAAACTGTATAGCTTTCAAGTAAAAATGGTGGAATGGAAGAAAAGTCAAATGAGTATATGAGGAGCTATAATCCATGTTCTTTTAAACTTTCCTATGGTCCACCTTTGCATGCATTATTTTATGAACCTCTGATATGATTTCTTATTTATGTACCAAATACTCCAATGTTATAAGTTACACTCTTGATCAATATGTCCTGATCTGAAACCTTCAAAATCACCCAACTTCATGAATGCTACTAAAATATATGGCTTCCTCCATTTTATATATATATGAAGACAAGAAGCAACAACACAAAGCTACAGGAAATCATGGCCATGGCTTCTATTTATTGAATAATTACTATATCTTTTCTGATAATTTTATGTGAATTATAATGTTTTACACAGTTGGATTCTGGGAAAATAAATTTTGAAAGTTTAAATGGTGCTTTTGCCTATCAGCATCTTAGGACCAGGATGACTGAAATTATAGATTTTATACAGTATTGACTTTTAGGGTCAAAACAAAAAATGTAAAAATTATGACCCTGTGGCTTTAAATGCCAAGATTTTTCAGGGGTATTGCCTCCTCATTTCTAGAACAAAGAACCTAACCAAAATCAGTTTAATAAAGGAAGGGTTTATTTCAGCTTGGCTGAAGTTCACAGTTACATGGCAGGAAAGACATAGTAGAAGGAGCTTTGAGATGAGCTGTTCATACTCATCACAATGAGGAAGCAGAGAATTATGAATGCAGGTGCTCAGCCAGCCCTTTCCTTTTTATATGGTACAGGACCCCAGCCCATGAAATAGTGTTAGACAGTTAAAGTGGGTCTCTCCACCTCAACCTAATCAAAACAGTCATTCATAGAAATGCCTACAGACTAACCTAATCTAGCTAACTTCCTCACGGGTGATTCTAGGGCTTTTCAAATTGACAATCAAATTAAACCATCAATGCCTGCTTATAGTATAGTGACTATGTGTCACATAAGTACACATGATAAAACCTTTCCTTCTCAAAGTATTGATTTCTTAGCTCTATCAGTGATCTGGTGATAAACATCTAAGACAGTGTTCTAAGGAAATGGACAATGACTCAGAATTTCTACAGAACAGTATATTCATGTTTAAAAGAAACACACAACTCACTCTTCAGTGACAGTATTTATTATTCAATGTTATGTCAACATTACACTATTATAACTGAGTGCAAATTGACCAGAAAAAGATTAGTCACCCAAATCACCTCCCTAAAGATGTCCGTGTTTTATTCCTTGATAACTGCTAATATGTTACCTTGTATGGATAAATGGACTTTGTAGAGACTACTAAAGTTAAACACCTTGGGGGGGGGGAGGTAAATAACTCTGAATGATCTAGGTGGACCCATTGTAACTAATTGAGCCTTTCAAAATAAAAGAAGGAGCTGAGAGTGTCAGAGAGGTGTGACTTGAAGAGGAGTTATCCAACCTTTGCTGATTTTGAAGACAAGGAAGGGCCTATGAGACAAGGAATGTGGTTGGCTTCTAGAAACTTATAAAGTCAATTAACTGATTTTCTAACACCTTGCTTTTAGTCCACTGAAACTCATGTCAGACTCCTAACCCAAAGACCAATGATAAAGTTGAATTATTTTAAACCACTGAATTTAAGGCAGTTTTCACAGCAGCAATAAAACTAAAACTAAACTCAGGTGAAGATGTGGGAATGTGAGAATTTGTTCAATATAGTACTTTACATCCTAGCCATATCCATTAAATAAGGTATCAAATTTGGAACTAAGGAAATAAAATTATCTATATTTGTAGATGATATGATTTTATATGTAGAAATCCATAATGACTCCACCAAAATATTTGTAATGAATGAATTAATTCAGTAAAGTGACAGGATATAAACTATCAACATACACATATATAAAAATCAATATAGAAAAATCTGAAAATTGAGTTTGATATGCCAACCATGACCCATATAAAAGCAAATTATATATATATAGATATATAGATATATAGATATAGATAGGTCATATATATCCAGATAGATAGATAGATAGATAGATAGATAGATAGATAGATAGATAGATCAATATAACAGATTAGAGCTCCCAGAAATAAACACACACGCACACACACATAAATTAAGTAGCTGTTTAATAAATGTACCAAGAATATACACTAGGGAAAACAGTCTCTTCAACGAATTGTGTTGAGAAAACTGAGTATTGTAATGTGAAAGAATGAAATTTAACTCACATAAAAATTAATTCCAACAAGATTTAAAGACTTAAATGTAAATGCTAAAATTATTAAATTCTTAAATGGCAACAGAGAGAAAAAAATCGTTGACAATGATTTCTTGGCTATGACACCCAAAAGGAAAGCAAACTAGACCAACAGGGTTGCATCAAGCTAAAAAGCTTCTGAAAAAAGGAAATACTTAGCAAGGCAAAAAGGCAACCTAAAAGGAGAAAATGTTTATAAATCCTGTAACCGATAGAGTTATGTGAAAGTTTTTGGGCAGGTTATAGGACCATCGAGAGGTGGAGCCTTGGTGGAGGAGGTGCCTTGTACAGCAATTTCCTCCAAACTGAAACATTCCTTCTTGAAGTGAGGAGGGCATCAAGAGGTCAAGTAGTCAAAGAGAGCTGGAACATAGAAGGTTATAGGACTACTCAAAGTTAAAAGCGTTGTCAACAAGTGGGCTGGAGAGATGGCTCAGCAGATAAGGCACTTGCCTGCAAAGCCTAAAGACTACAGTTCAAATTCCCAGTGCCCATGTAAAGCCAGACGTACAAAGTGGCACGTGCATCTGGATTCTGTTTGTAATAGCCAGAGGCCCTTGCAAATAAATATTTTTTAAAAAGAGTTGTGAACAGGAGAGACAGAATTTGACCTATTGTATAGCGATTTTCTCTGAATTGAAACATTCCTTCCTGAGAAGAGGTCAAGAATTAGAGAGCTAAAACTTACAAGATCCTCTCCCTAAGGTTATGTAGGAACCCAGCTGCCCATAGGGTGGGCAGTGTGCTCCTGAGCTGCTGATTCCATGAGTGACATCACCCAGGCTGGGTGGGCTTTTCAGTGAGGCAGCTGCCTTTGAGTCACCCATGCTCTTACAGGCAATATCCCCCCTCTCCCGCTCTCTAATTAACCCTGATAAACCCATTGATTCACCAAAATCGGTTTTGGTGCAAACTCATTCTTCCCATAAGCTGTGTTTCTATTTGACTGTTTCGTCCCAGTAACAAGAAAGTTACTATGATGGGTTAGTACCTAAAATATATGAACTTCTTAAACTTATAGCAAGAAAACAATCAAATTATAAAAATTGAGAAAAGAACTGAATTAACATTTCTCCAAACATATACAAATGACCAGCAGATACATGAAAAGTTTCTCAACCTCACTAATCATCAGGGAAATGCAAACTGGAACAAGATATCCTCCCATATCTGCTAGCATAGTTACTGTGAATTGTGGGTAGGAATGGCATAGCTAGAAGGAAAAATAAAATGAAGGTACCTACCTGAGTTCCCATAGGGTCTAAAAATTACACCTCTAAGTTTTCTATCCAAATGAATTTAAATCAAGATCCTCAGAAGATGTCTACTCACCCATGTTCAATTGAGCATAATTATTCACAATAACCAAGATATGGAAACAATACCCCTCCTTTCCCCTAGATAAAAATATAAAGAATATATAGTATGCACACACAATTGTATGTGATTCATCCTGTTTATAAATTTACTGCTCATGACAACATAGATCTGGGAGACTTTTGCTACATGAAATAATTCGCAGGAGGACAAAATAATACAGGATTCTTCTTAGAACGAAGTATCTGAAACAGTCAAAAGTATAGCAGACAAAAGAATGGTGGTGACCAAGGGATGTGGAGAGGGGGACAGGGACACCTGCTGTCAGATGAGAAGAAAGGTCTAAGGATACCTGATGCTGATGCGGAAGCTCCCATAGCTTAACGATAATGTAGTTATGTACTCTAAAAAAATTCCCAGAGGTTAGAGCATATGTGAACTACTAGTAGAGATGAACAAAAGAGCTCAACTTGGGGGGACCAAAGCCAAGGGGGATAGGTGCAGCTAATGATAGAAGCAGCATGGTCTGCAGGGTAGTGTGAGGGGTGCTTTGGGATTCATTGCAATCGTCTATCTGCTTTAGTATGCATTTGGAATTCTTCACAAAATGCAGGTTAGGAAGGGGAGCCGTGTATTATTTACTTGATATCAATTTAAAGGGAAATTGGAAACAACTAATTTTCTCCCCTTTCAATTCTTTCTTATTAGTTTGTTCATTTGGGGATTTTGGTTGTTTCTTATTGTTTTGTTTTCCTTTTGAGGTAAGTTTCATTAGGAGATGAATCTCATTTTGAGACAAGCCTAGGCAGGTTTCCAACTCTCATCATCCCACCTCAGCCTCCCAAGTGCTCCAAGATTTCCACCATGCCCAGTTCTGAATAGGTCCTTATATCTATCTTCTTCTTCTTCCTAGTCGCTTTCACCAAGTACAAATACCCAGTATTCGATCCCCATGTCCCACCTCGTGTCAGCTACTCCCCAGATCTACCCTTTCTTTCATCATTGCCACTTTAGTCTTAGACAATTCAGCAAGCATATGATGTCCCAGGACATTTGTATGTATTCCTTCTGCTCTATTTTTAAATTTTTCCATCTTTCCATCAATCAAACCATTTCATCCCTCCCTGCCTGAACAGACACTAGAAAGCTCAATCTCCTCATTTGTCTAAAGATGCCATGTTCAATTCATGTAAGTGGGTCATCCTCTCTGTGGATTCCAATCCACCAGCCTTTTAAAATTGGTTCAAGAGTTGCTTGATTGTTGGAAAGTGAAACAAAAGAATTATAATAGATTGATAAAAAGAATTAGTTTTAAGAAATGTCTTTTACTAGCAAGGACTAAGCCACTTAAATGATGCTGGACCAGCTGACTCCATAAGCTTTTACTCCGGGGCCACAGTCCCTTGTACAGTGCTTTCCATAAAGCCTTGCTTGTATTAATCCAAAGGAATTCAGCTTGCCTGGGGCCATGGCCTCACCAGCACATCCCTGAAAGTCAGTGCTGTAGCAAAGTGTATAATACCCATCTACACAGGAATACAAGAGCCTCTTGATTAGATAAATGACATCTTAGGTTCAGGGCATCATGAGATTAGGGATAAAATTGGCTTTTTACTTTAAAAATGCATTTGTATTATATTAGAGAATCTCTATTACACTGGTTTTTTTTAAATCCAGAACATCTTTATTCTATAATAGTGCCTTATTTTTTTATTGAGTTAAATTAGCTTTCTGTGTGTATTCTTCACCACTACTTCACATTTTCTGGAGGACTCAGATACCCAAATAGAAAAAAGATCTAGCAAAATTTTGTGAAACAAAATTTGGAATCTATATGAGTATAGCACTTTGAAAATATTTTATCTATTTATTTTTATTTATTTGAGAGAGAGACAGTGAGCTAGAGAGAACAGGGCTGTCAGGCGTTTGCAAGCAAGCATCTTTATCTGCTGATTTATCTCTCTAGTGCCATCTTGAAAATCTGTTTGCTGTGTAGAAAAATGTATTAGAAGCATCTGCAGCGTCATATGAGAGAATCTCCAAATTGTCCAGTTGAACAGAAGGATAGTTGGGGGAAAGATATTCAGATCCTCAATTGAGATCTCAGGTAAACCTTGTTTCAGCTCTATGAAATGATTCACAAGGTCTCCTTTCCTGGGGGAGGGTTTATGAGACTGACTCGCTGCCTGCTTTGCTAAGAGGGTAACCACGGGGGGGGGGTGGAGGTGGGGAGGGTTTAGATAGAGAAAGTGGAGGGTGGAAGATTAAGGGACTGGGAGCTCCACCAATCCTGCTCATGGTGTTGTTATCCATGTTGAAATGAGACTTTCCCATGCATCTCCGCAGTCTCCATAGTCCTATATGTAACCCATCACCCTTCCCCTGTCAGAAAGCTCAATGAATTTATTGGTTCACCAAGACTAACCCTAGTGTAATTGACATTTAGTTTGTAGTAGTCCCTAGAGGATCAAGCACTTGTCAGCTTCTCCACGAAAACAATTCCTACAACACTTGGTACCCCTCCAGGGGCTGGTGTGGATCTCTGTCGGCTTTGCTGAGACATTTGCTAGGTCATGAGACTTGTGAGGTATGAGAGGCCCTGGCCAATCTAAATCATCTGGACCAGCATATAAATTGGGTTTATAAGATGTTGAAGCACTTAAGGACAGGTGAGAAGAGTGAGGGCCAAACAAAAGGCCTCTCTGCATTACTCAAAAGCAAATGTGCCAGGACTAGTGTGGAGCTGGAGTTCATATGGGAAAAATGAGCTAGTGAGATTCTGAAAGCAGGAAGAACTGCTCTCGGTTCTTAAATGTTCAGTTGGTGCAGGTGAGAAGCACTAAGCTTGTCCCGGGTGTGGGCTAATATCTCCTCACAGTTAATTGTATGAATTCTCTCTCTTCCTTTTGACTTCACCTGCTGAGGTTTTCTAAACATGCCCTAGGAATGGAGAGATGGCTCATCTGTTAAAGACACTTGCTGGCAAAGCCGAAAGGCCTGGGTTTGATTCCCCAGTACCACATGTTTAAAGCCAGATGGACAAGGTTGCTAATGTGTTTGGGGTTAGTTTGCAGTGGCCCCAGGCCCTGGTGTACCCATTCTCACTCTCCTTTCCCTCTATCCCTAACTCTCTGTAATAAATAAATATTTAAAATATATCTTAATCAAATATATCTGATGAAACTTGACATATACTCTTTTTCTTTTTCAAAGGCATTCCTCCTATTTCCTGAGAACCCCAGGTCATCTGCAATGAGCACAAATGCTATGCTCTGGACCTGACCTTGGCGCTCTGCCAACTCCCTTTGTCTGCCGGATGTCTTCTTACTTGGCCAGCAAGACTTCAAACATTATTTCAGTATCTGATTCTGGACTTCTCCAAGCAGAGAAAACTTTATTGCCATGCCCCACAGCACCAGTATGTTAGTTCAAACCCAAGGAACAGTGGACTTGAATGGCATTTACCAGAAGACAAAGAGAAGGAATCAGAGGATCAGAGAGAGGCCCTCAACAGCAAGGCATACCTAAAGAGAGCCCCCCCGCAACAGTAATGCAGGTCTACAGAGATGCCTCAGACAGCAATACAGATCTGAAGCCCATTAAAGAGAAGAGTGAAGGCAGGAAGAGTGGTTGCTGTGAAGAATCTCAACCAGTCCACTGGGTAATTTCATCACTGCTTTGAGCTAGGCACTGGGCAGTGGCCAGGCCCCACAACCCCTACTAAGTTCAGTCTTCAGGGTGGCTGTCCACAGAGTGCCCCATAAGCTCAAATACTGTAAAACAGCTTCTGAATTTGTTGTAACTGAAGTCCATCTCCTAAATATGCCTCTTGTCATAAATTTTCTCTTAAAAATGGTACCAAAATGACATGCCAATATATCTGCACACCATGAAATTTCAGAGATTGAATAATACTCACTTATTGTTTACCTGCCTTTCCTTCTCTGTATCTGCCTTAAAAATAAGCAAAATTTACAATTCATAACCTCCAACCCCATGGCCTGCGGTCCAGCAATCCCACTGAGGAGGGCCCCCAGCGGGTTGGGGACAGGGAGGAGGGAAATGGAGGTACCACCACAAGATTTGCTCATACAATGTATCTAATTATTAACAATAAATGAGTTTTTTAGGAAAGCAAAATTTGAAAATTCAAGTGATAGGTTAATATTTTTCATTTTTACATGTAAAGACATTATGTTATTTATTTTTATAACCTCAGGTAGATTCTCAGTGTTGTTTAGCAAATAACTAAATGCATACAAAAGTACAATGAAAATTAATAAAGCAATCTCAAACTATTTTCTTTGGTTCTGTGGAGGCATGCAACATAAAGAAAGGACATTTTCTGCTATGAGTTCTCCTTATATTAACTTACTCAAAAACTATTTGGCTGTGGCTTCTTTAGCAATTAACAGTGAAGTGACTGCTGTAAGTCCCAAGTTTGAACAAAAGAAACTAGAATATTAATATCCACATGATAAAAATATGAAGTTCACGAAGGCCATGGAACAATAGCTATTGTAAACCTGCATCTTAGTCTTGGATAAGTTCCTATTTTATTGATAAAACAGAAGCCACCTGTCAGGTATTAGTTCCATGTCCCTTTATTGTCTATAGGCTACTAAAAAAGTCCTTTAAAAACATAAAGAATTGCAGAAGTATCCTATATTGAGTCCCTTTACTATGGGCCAAGCACTGGATTGGGCAATACCCACCAATATCAAATAAAAAGTGCAACACACTCACAGGAGCTAAGTGGGTGTTCAAGGCGAGCCACTATTTTTAGAACAGGGAATGAAGCCAAGTTCCTTTAACACCAAAACACAAGCATGCTTTCTTCAAAATTATGACACCTTAAAAACTCCTACTGGAGCCCACAAGAAATCCAGTTTAACCAAAAGTCAAATTTGTTCCATCTTTCTATAGTTCAGCCTTCATATCAGATATTTTGGGTGAGCTGGGCTGGTTGATCGCTGTAGGCAAAAATCCTTGCAGTGTGGCTTACACGTCATCAGTGACTGATTAAGGCTTTGATAACTTTGGGATTAAAAGCAATTAAATACTCTCACAGTTAGTATCTCTCCTTACTGATTACTATTAAGAAAGAAAGCTAAGATCACTAGATATATATGATTGATATGCTTAGAAATTTCCATAGAGAAAAAAATGAATTTAATTTCTCTTTTAAATTTTTGAGGTGGTCACCCAAAAGGAAATCTCAGAAAGTCAAAGAAATTCTTGTTAGTAATGTAATTACTTTATATGTGGTCATTACAATAAGGGACTTTGAAGTCAATTCTCACCTTAAATGAAACATTATTTAATTTTATTCTCAGAGCTGTGTGTGATCAGTGTCAAGTGTTGACACAATATCTTATTATTTAGAAAAGCTTACCTAATTATGCTAAGGATGGAGCTACATCACATTCTTCCTCTTGTATCCCCATTGGACTTGTTGAGTTTTTTTCTCAAATAAATTCCTGCTTTAAAGAACCATTTCTCACCCTTGTGAGTGTGAAAATAAATCATTTGTATAGACTTGAAACTGCCTAGTGTGATTTTTATGGAAATAACAGTGGCTGCCCAACAATGGGGCTGAGGGTGGGAGAACAAGCTGTTATTAATACATCACTAATAACGTCAGCGCATTTCCCGTGTCTTCACACAACTATCTCTGGGGAAATAAAAACCCCACAATGTGCTCGCTTGAATTCCTGTCATTGTACTGGAAGCATCAGTCTCTGTGAGCTCAGGCTCACAGCCCATGGCCGAGGTTATCGTCTACTGTGACACAGGCAGCCACAGTCACAGAGCTAAGTCCATGAAAAAAATCCTTAGAACAAGAGAGACCAATGACCCTTGAACTCAGCAATAAATCAGAGTGACCCGGACAATTGAACAGTAGCACAAATCTTAGCTGTTAAAGCAAAAAAATTTCCAAAGGAAACGATATTAGACATAATCTCTGTCCTATGTGTTGATAACTGTATTTGTTTCGAATTTCTAAACCATTGAACGTGATGACATATCTAGCATTATATCATGGCAAATGCATCATTTCCTTCCCTCTCTCCTTCACATCCCCTCTCACATGCACACATGAGAAAAAGGCTGAGAACAGCAAACTCTACAACAAGATTATATTCTGGAACTTTCTCTGGCTTGTTTCTAGAGGTTTCTGGACTTTGTATTTGTTTGTTGTTTATTTGGTTTTTTAGTTGTCAACTATTCTGTAGTGAAAGCAAGTGAATAATTTCTCTGTAGCATTTCTTCATTTCTGTATTTGCATTCTTCTGTGCTTCTAACATATGTATGTTATATCAGATACTGGCATTTATGGAAGTATTATTTTGTGATGATTTGTGCTTTAGTCATGAGGCAGGATTTGTGGCGAAGGAATGACAAATTATGCCAAATAGTAAGAGTATGACTGTCATAATCCAATAACTCCAATGTCTATAACATAGCTGAATCTGATGGTGATTCCTGTTTTCTTCTCTCTTTGAAGCATACTTTTTCTTAGCTTTTAGCAAGTTTTTTAGTATTTTGTTAAAAGCTAGACAAAAATATTACAGATCATCATACAGGAAATCAGCCTTTAGTGTGAGATCTTATATGAGTCCCTTTAGAAAATGGGCTCTGTATAGTATTTGCTGCAATTATAGGTATCAGAGGCTTCAAATTCCATTAATGGCCTTATTTTTACCTCCTGCTGAGGTTCCCCTAAGTGTACCTTCTGTGGGAGTGGAGCGTCTATATCCAGCTCTCTTAGCTCTAACCTTCTTGTCAACTGGAGCTCAGTTTAGTTAACTGCTGATCCAAGCAAAAAGATGTCAGCTAGCACTCTGGATTTGCTGTCCTGTCTCAATTTTGCTCTGACACTTCACTCTGCCATCTCGTTTCTTTGATGTCTCCAAAGGAAGTTAACAACTTCTCAGTTTAGCAAGATTTTGCTGGCAAGAAGAGTAGGGTAATTTTTAAGCTCTTTACAAAAGATTGGAGCCAAAACCAAAACCAGTATTATTGCCTTGGATGTATTTTCTTAGCTTTACTCCAAATTAACACAGTGATTATCTCACTAACTTCGTGGCATTGTAGGTTATTACAATTTTGCATTTTCATTTTAATAAGTGTGTATATCTATCTATCAAATCTGTACAAAAATATAAAACACACATTTTCAGAGTAAATTAAGCCATACCTTTCTGAGATGGAAGGTGTCATCACAAAGTCTCTAGTTCTAATCCAACATTCATCTAACTTAGAGAGCATTGTGTTAACAATAAACCCAGTAAATTCATGGAGTCATCCAATGGCTATGTCCCTTCCTAGACACATTTAGAAATTTCCCTACCAAAACAACTATCTACCAACTCTTTTCCTTCTTTACCACAGGTAGCTGTAACCAAAGTCTTTTACCACTGGTTTTTATAAACCAGTCACACAGCCTTGAAGGTGAAATTCATCCTGTCTTCTGGGATAGACCTAACTAGTAAGTGCTGATCTTCCAATTTCCAGGTTCATAGAGTAACCTGCTACCCACTGATAAAGCCCTCTGGCTGCTGTCCATGTGCCTCCTCTGGCTAGAAATGCTGCCTTCAGAGACCCACCTCACCTGTCAACTCATAGCATCCTCGCAATCCACTCAGCTGTGCGAGTCTTTGCCTTTGGACTACATCACTTTTAATTTATGCACTTATCATACCCACCTTTTATGAAATTTTACATACACCAACTATGTCTCCTCTAACGAGCTCCTATTTCTCTTAAAATATAGAATATCACCCGTTTTATAGAGAATAAAAATGTCAATCTGATGATGTATATGGTGCTTCAATTGTGTTTCCAAAGGTCACTCAATCATACAATTAAGTTAATAGCAATCATGCACACTCAAAGCAACATGTTAGATAAGAAATGAATTCTATTGATAAATCAGGTCCTTAAATTACATTGGTTTAACATTCAAGGCCAATTATCTACTTTTCCCTTGAGAAGAGCACTGCTGAAGCAGAGACTCATTGGTTGTCATTTGATCCAGTAACGTCACTTCTGAAGTTTTCATGAGACTGGCATTTTTTTATCTTTTATTTTTTGAAATATTTTATTTATTCATTTTCAGGAAGAGAAAGAGAGAGAGAGAGAGAGAGAGAGAGAGAGAGAGAGAGAGAGAGAGAGAGAGAGAGAGAGAACTAGGGCCACCAACTTGTGGGTCTGGCTCATGTGGGTCCTGGGGAATTGAACCCTGGCCTTAGGCACTGGAGGCAAGTGCCTTAACCACTGAGCCATCTCGCCAGCCCAAGACTGACATTTTTAAAAATAAGTCTCCTTTTATTCAACACAATAACATAGTTTTGAGATTTATTCTATATTGTAACTGACATCACTAAAGAGTAATACTGCTTTTATTAACAATTTTATGTATTTTTTGCAAATAATTTCTGTTACAATATTCTGTTTTTGATGTTACCAAAGCGTGAGAAGCATAAATATATATATATATATATATATATATATATATGAACTGGTGTCCTCATAGTTGTTGACAAAGCATAAAATAATGGTCAAAGCAAAGGAGAAGTTCATTGAAAAATGTTTGTATGAATTAGTTGTGTTTATAGATATCGTCCCAAAATATGTTCACTCATGTTGGAATTTTCATCACACACACACACACACACACACACACACACACACACACATATATATATATATATATATATATACATATATATATATATATGTTGATCTAAAGTTCAAAATGAGAGCAGAATATAACTGAGTAGTAAATGCAAAATTATCTAGTCATTTTCATCATCGTAATCTTCATCCTTTTGCTGCATAATCAACTCATGAGCTTTTAATGCTCTGGGTATAGGAGTATTCACAGTATCATAATCCCATCCTTTTCTCATGAACAACCTCTCCAGGATGCCTGGCATACTGTAGCCCTTGCTTATGATAAAATCCTTAAAGGCAATTGTTCCATAAAGATCCTCAAGGATGTCTGGTTTGCCATACATTGCCATTTCATAGTCCAGTATCTCCTTGGGGTCAAGCAAAGGCTCATCATTGACTAGCTTTTTCCATAGGCTGGGCTTCAGGTACCACGCTCCGTACCTAATCTTCTCCTTGGTGGGCTTATAAGGATCACGCGGTTTTTGGAGTTTCCTTTCATAATTTGCCTCCTGGATGGAGAACCTGATCTCCTTCACTTTGCTCAGCCTCCTGCAGTGCCTGAGATCAGAAGGAAGCACACTGACGTTCTTGACGGTAGATTCTGTATAGGTTGGTTTGCAATGGTAGCCAAGGTCAAATTGCTTTACCAAGTAGTCTTCATCAATGCCCAGGTCTCCAAATGTATTAACCCATTCACAGAAGTCACGGACTGCTTCGGGTACGAATGGATAAGAAGCAGACTCGGTGGATTCGTCTTTCTTGGTTTTCGGTTTTTTGGGAGAAAGCGCACCATATTTCATTTGCCCAGGAAACCTGGCCGAGGGCTGGGGGACAGGTGTCTCCTCTTCCTTGATGGAGGGCTTCTTGGGCACCTCACAGCTACCTTCGCAGTAAGCCCACTTGTCCTCCATGGTCCTGTGCGGGTCCAGCTCCTCCAGCACCTCTCTTAAGAGGGACTGCGACATGTCCTCCTCCAGGGGCCAGACAGCCAAGGGATGCTCGGCGAGGCTGGCTTCGGTTCTCTCCACGAAGGCCCTGCGCGCTTGCTGAGCCAAGGATAGGGAGGAGTAGGGGTTGGCATTCTTGGGCCGGTTCCGCAGAATCTTTTTGTAGTCCAGACGGGAGGGCCAGTGAGTGATAGTGGGGAGGAAGACTTCGTGGGCTCCACGAGTGATGAGGCCTTGGCAGGGCGGAGGGCGGCCCGTCCTGAAGTCATCCTGCCCCGCCTTCACGAAGACCCAGCGCCGGCCATCCAGGGCGCTGGGGAACTTCAGCTCCTCCCGCTTGTGCTTCGGGAAGGCCTGCGACGGCAGCCGGTTCTGGGACCAGGGCTTGCAGGTCATGCCGGGGAGCACGGGCCGGACCACCTTTCGGGGACGCTTCCACGGCAGCCAGTCTTCCCCCATCCTGCGGGACCCCAGCCAGGGCCGGAGCCCAGCGAGCCCGCTGCCTCCTCCCCGAAGGCCGCTGGGTTGCTAGGAGACAGGACGCTTTCCTGGGCCCGAGGCCCCGCCCCCTCCGCAGCCCGGGCCCCGCCCCCTCCGCAGACCCGCGGAGGAAGTGGGTCTAGGGATTCATCCAAGGACCTTTTGATGGACTTGCTGGTTGTTTCCTGCTTAGACTCCTTTGGAAAACAGGTCTCTGAATATTTTATTTACACTTTTGTGTGCACATATGCTTTCATTTCATTGACAACCACACTGAATTTTTTTGTCCAATGAAAAAGAATCATTTGTATATATGTTCTTTTATTTGCCTAGGCCTTATTTTGTAGTTTTTGATGTATGTCTGTCACATCTTGTTGTTGTTTTTTTTTTTTTTACCTTTTTGTATTTTTCCTAAATATTTCATGATTTTTATATTATTGGGAGTGATGTTGAGAGAGTAAATTTTATCCTACCACAGGCTTGCTGGGGGTGAATTTGCTCATTTTTAGGGAGTGGTACAATGTCTTACTATGTAGCCTAGGCTGGCCTCAAACTCCCTCCTTCTGCTACCCTTATTTGGACTTGTATTTTTTGTTATTTCTTTTTTAAAATCTTTATTATGAATAATTATATACATTATATGAGCAAAACTTGTGAATGTGCCCCCATTTTTTTGTCCTCTCTGTCTCCTACCCACCTGGGTATTTCCTCTGTGTGCATACTGGATCTGTCCATAGGTTAAGTGTTATGAACTGTACCAGAGGTAGCCAGTTTTTCTTTCTCTTTTTTTTCTTCCCCCTTTGTGCATTGCTACTGAGGGGGGCAATGTCTCTGCATATTCTCCCCCACCATGGCTCTTACATTTTTCAGCCCCCTCTTCTGCTCAGTTCCTTGAGCCATAGTGGGTGAGTTTTAAGTCTGCTTTATGTTGAGATCTTAAGTATCTCTGGATCTTTGCCCTGGGTTGTGTTGGGTATCACTGGTGTCTGTCCCCATTGACCTTTCATGGGTTATCAGACATGCTGTGGTGTTTGGTCTCCTGTTTGTCTTGTCACTTTCTAGTAGGTTTCATTTGGGCCCTGTGTGAAGGCCAGGGGTGGTTCATCTCCTTTCAGGATGTCATCCATCATCCAATGTCTTGTTGCCTTCTGAAAAATACAAACAGAATCTCCATTGGAGAGAGAGATCAATATAGCTTAAATGAAACAACATTGCTATTTTGCCTAGCTCCTAATTGGTGTAGCCTCTCTGTAGGTCTCTAGTAGTGGGAATTTTCCCTACTAGCCCAGGATTTTGCCATGGATCCCAGTTCCAGTTAACGGTTCCTTCTCACTGAGCAGATCCCTTAGCCAGTCATTAAGCCATCGGTTGAATGGGGTTTTATTATGGTAAGTTTCAATCCATAGTTTTTTCCTGTTTCCCCACCAGACTTCTGGTGTGTGTGCTGTCATTCCATGAGAACACAGATCTTGCATAAGGATTTTAAATTCAGTGTGCCAGCATAACATAAAACAATATGGAGAAGAGAATTGCTGATTTTTGCTGAGTGTTCACATTTTGTAAAACTTTTAGCATTTAATTTTCACAGAAATTCTTTAAAACAGACATCCTAGATTACATGGTGTGCCAAACAGTTTTATTCAGGCCTTCATTAAATCGTCCCAAAATGTTTTTGGAGAAGGCATTATCTTAACACATATACAAATAACAATACCAAAACATAAAGAATGTGGATAAACTGATGAGTATCAAGTTATAAATGATAAATTCACTTTTCCACCCCCTTCTCTGATCACAAGAAGTATTCCACAATTTAAATTTTGAAGTGCAAGTTGTCTGGAATATCCACAGGTGCTTTGAAATAACACTGAGTTGCTAGCATTTTAAAATTGCCACAGAAACTAATAATTCCAAAAAAGGATATATGAAGAGATGTCAAAATAGACCATGTCATCACCACTTCTTCAATATACATGGATGCTGTACACAGGGAAAATTTCATGTTACAGTTCTTGGCAAACCATAAAAGTTTGCTCTTTAATGTGATATGTCCTTTATGTGGTCTTGACAGATTTATTGCTCTTGGATGTTCTCCAAAAGTTATTAGGCTTCCTGATTTATCCATTTGCTTTAGTCTTAAATAGAGTGAAATTGTACTCAAAAAATGTGTGATTAAAACATCCAAATTGAACTCTGTCTAAAAAAGCATTGGACAAAAAAAAAACTGCTTTGGCAAATACCAATTATTGGAAAGAGTCACTTACTATTTTTGGTTTGCCTTATCCTTGTCTTTTCAAACAACTGTGTCAAGGAAAGTCAGGGAAAGGAGTTCTGCGTGGACCCAGTTATGCCCTGTCAATGTAAGCCTACCCAAAACAGTCGAGAACATGAGATGGGAATCAAATGGAAGTGGTCTCAGGGCCCAAGTCTATCTGTCATTTATTTGTGTGCTGACAACAGGTGCAGATTTACTTTTTCTGAGACTCAAAGTCTCATCTTTTTAAATGTTGTTAAAATAATATCTGCTTCACATGGGTATTTATAAAACTGTAACACAATAACAACATAAACCAGAAGCCTAAAACCAGCCATCACTGAGATTACACTCAATAGATTGAAACTATTTTTTATAAATCATTGTTTTTATACACAAACCGTTAAATAAACCAGAGCTCTCATACTGTTTCCACATGTCTCTAATAGATTTGCTATGATAAATGAAATCAAGGAGAGAAACTGAAAAGACTGGGAGACAGATAAACTCTCTTTGAAATTCACTTTGCACTGGAGATTTTGAACACCTTTGATCGCCCATCCTGGCTTCTTTCCTTGTGTGTGAAGGCTTTCAGTGTTCCCCTTCGGGAGTGATAGTGTCTGAAGTAAAGCACCCTCTCTTCTTTTTTAAAAAATATTTTATTTATTAATTTTCAAGCAGAGAGATACACAGAGAGAGAGAGAGAGAGAGAGAGAGAGAGAGAAGGAGAAATAGAGATAGAGAGGGATAGCACCAGGGGCACCACCTTGTGGGTCTGGCTTATGTGGGTACTGGGGAATTGAACCAGGAGCCTTAGACACTGGAGGCAAGTGCCTTAACCGCTGAGCCATCTCTCTAGCCCCACCCCTCTCTTCTTGACACTCCTGGGTCAATGTCTACCATGCTGTCAACTGACTATTTCCTCATTTTCTCTTACAATGCAATCCACCTACAAGGCATATCTGAATTAAAGCTGAGTTTGGGCATTACTTTGTCTTCTCTTTGTGTATAGGAAACAGAATTGAATCTTACAGGAAGCAATGACATAAAAGTTAGTTTGTGAATAGATATTCCTTGCTGCGGAGAATTGTTATTTTATTTAAGTAGGGATGGCTATTAATAAGTGGGCTATATTTAACATGGCATGAGAATTAATTCACTTTAAGTGGTCATAACTAATCATCCTATATTTTTAGACATGGGAAATTCCAGATGGTCTTTTTAATTTTTTCATCAAATCTTAGGGGATGGAAAGAAGCAGAAAATACTGAGAGACAGCAGAGTTTTGAAAATCAGATTCTTAGAAGTACAAACAAATGTCGCCATAACTCAAACTGTTCAAGTACAAAAACAAATTTATATTAGGTAAGGTGTTTGTTTGTTTGTTTGTTTGAGGTAGGGTCTCACTCTAGCCCAGTCCAACCTGAAATTCACTCTGCAATCCCGGGTGGCCTTGAACTCACAGCAATCCTCCTTCCTCTGCCTCCCAAGTGCTGGGATTAAAGGCATGCACCACCATGCCCCAGGCCAATATTAGCTAAATTTGAAAGGAGACTAATGTTAAATTGCTCTAAATATTTGGGAATTAACTCTTAATCACGGCAAAGGTAAGACTCAAAGAATGCTTCAGGTGGGTGGACAAACCATTATGTCAATGGACAGCCAAGCATAAGATCATGAGGAAGCCATTATTAAAAAGAGATGGTTCAGCAGTCAAGGCACTTGCCTGCAAAGCCTAATGACCTAGATTTGATTCCCATTTACCCAAGTAAAGCTGGATGCACAAAGTTGCACATGTGTCTGGAGTTTAAATGCAGTGGCTGAAGGCCCTGGCACATCCATTCTCTCTCTCTTTCTCTCTCTCTTTCTCTCTCTCTTTCTTTCTCTCTCTCTCTCTCTCTCTCTCTCTTTTCTCTCTATCGCTGCTTGCAAACAAATAAATAAATATATCTTTTTAAAAGCTAAAAATTAGTGACTGGCTTCCACATATTACTTGGATATTTATTTCTTTAAGAGCTTCTTTTATAAGGTGATATATGTGCTATTTTGTGTTTCCTTCAATTGAGTGTTTAAATGGTTTATCCAACTTTTATAAGGAGATGGCAACTTATATTTTGTATCTGAAATGTCTAATTCCTTGTATTGTGTCACAGAACCCATGTAGTATGTGTGAACAATTCAAAATTGAATTTTCAGATGGTAAGGGAAATTCATATTTTAAACCTAGTGCTATCCTGTCTAGTCATTGTTCTATTTTTTTTAAATTTTATCACTATTGCTCAAAATTAGATACATTGATTGAGTAAATATTGTTCTTATATTCCCTTTTTCCTCCCCCCATCCCCAATCAACTGGGTATCCTCCTAGGTGGGCACACTGGATCATTCCATGTAGCAAGGGGTTATGGATAGCACAGGAGGCATTAAGGTTGCCCCCCTTTATGAATTGTAGCTGAGGGGGGTAATGTCTCTGGACATTATTTCCCACCATGGTTCTTAGAATCTTCCAGCCCCCTCTTCCTCTCAGTTACCTGAGTCATGGAGGGTGAGTTTTAAGCCTGTTTCATTATTGTTGTTGTGACCTTAAGAGTCTCTGTGCTTCTACTTTAAATTGTGTTGGTAGTCATTGTTCTTGACAGTGACATTATCTGCAGCACCTAAATAGACCAAATCTTCTCTATATAATGTACATTCCAAATGCAGCATGTCAGGACTCTGTCCCTCATTTTATCCTAAATATAGTCATCCACTCTTTTAGATCAAATTGAGATTGGACATGGTGTTCCATTATCAAGGGAAGGAGAAAAATACAGATAAATCATAAAAGCCTCAAAATTTTACGTTTTATATGTAAAAAAATGACAATCATCCCAAATGTGAAGATAGTTGCCACCATATGAATTGGTTCTCTTGAAAATAAGTTGATTTTTTTTCAGTCAAAGGAAACACAGTACTCTATCCTAGATGAAACAACCTCTAACCCAACATGTACCAAAATCTCCAGCCTTGAGATAGCAAAATCTTTGTGACACTTTTGAAATGAGTAAGAGCCAAGTGCTGTAGAAGTCTCCAAGGCCTTAACCAAGTAAGAAACATCCTGATTCAAAATGTCAATAGACACAGGCAAGGACAGGTTAACAGACCTGTGCTATTCAGTTCTGAAGTGCCTGGATGGTACTCATCTCATTGTATTATTCCTACTTTACTTGTGGTAGTTTCTGTATGATCACTAAATCTACGAATAAGACAAGAAAATAGTGAGGAAAGGTCTGAGTGAAGTGGTTACTCTAATTACTTAAGACATTATGCAACTGCTTTAACCTCTGAGATATAAATTCGGTTCTAATGTTTTCTTTATTATGCTATTGAGTAAAATACTTAGAACTGCGTAGAACCTTCTTGTAAAAAGCTGCTTGCCTGAATTAAAAAAAATTCATTCCTCAAATGCCACTGTGAATATGCTAATCTAGAGTAGAGAAAAAACAATGTCAAAAGTAATAGGTAAACTACTATGTAATAAGAAACAGATTCATGGGTAGAGTCTAGATGAATTCTCAAAAGTTATCTTGGTAGATGAATGAGCAAATGAATGAATGAATTAGGATATTTGACAATAATTTGGTTAGGGATCAAAGTACCAAGAAAAAGAAATATTACTTGGAGTAAATTATAGATAAAATATGCAACAAAACATTTTTCCTCTGATGTGAGATGCATTTTTAAAAACTGGGAACCAAGCATCCATAGCCCATTTCTGTCACATGACCTGTGACTCCCAACCCTAAAAGGAAAACCCAAAAGCTGTACAAAAAACCTAAAGTTATTTTAAAAAACTAAAAAAAAAAATCAAAGTAACTTGACTATTTATTCCTGCACAGAAGAGCCAGTTTGTAATTAGGACATTTTTTTGAATTAGTTTATATTTTTGCTAATTCTTTTGGTAATTGGTATATTATTGCTATAGTTTACCAAATGTTTTTTTTCCCTCACCCACATCAGGATCATTGACTATTAATTAATTTATTCATATGAGCCTATTGGAGAACTTTTCCAAAGTGCCTTGAATTTTAGTACATCTAATAAGTGCTGAGCTGTAAATAGGTCAATTTTCTAAATTAAGCAACATAACTCCTTAATAATAAAAACATTAATATATAGTAATTTTATTGTTTACTTTAATTCAGACTTTAGTTTACATTTACTTTTAAACAATATAATGTCTACTGAAATGTTAAATATTTGGGATATATGTGTATAATATATGTATACACATGAATATTTATTCTTACATGGCCAACTATACAAATATTTATATGTGGCCATGAAAGAAGCAAAATGATTTACAAAAAGGAATGGCTTTTCTCTCCAACTAAGTCAAAATCAATTCAATTTTATAAACAGCAGTCTATGGCAATTTTCTAAGTCTCTCCTGTATGATATAAATACTTATGATGTTAATCTATTTCTTAAATTTTTATGATGTGATAGTAGTTTTATTTAAATGGTCAAAGTCTAACACCATGCACAATGATATAAAGCTCCTAGGATGCTAGCAACTTTGAAATGCTTTTTCAATTTTTGTAGCCATGTATATGTATGTGTATGCATGTAAATCAAATTTTTGAAATTCATTTAGTATTTTCTATGTAATCATTTTATTTAATCATGTATGAAAATACCACAAAATTTAAAATCTTAAAATATGATTTATTAAATCACATAGTCTTTAAGGTCAAGATCAGGCGTGACAAACCTGGTTAAATTCTACTACACTCCATCTTAGCCAAAAGGGTGAGAAGCGATGTTCCTGATTAATTCTAACCCAGAGGTTTCCATTAGGATGTCGTCAAGCTGTTGACTGGATATTTAATACATGAAGCTTGATTAAATCTTGAAAATTCACTCCAAAGTTCCTGCTTATAGGTATTAACCAATTTATTGCTGGTTATTAGCTTGAGGCCTCAGTAACTTAGCAGGAATAGCTTCTCTGCTGGGACACCCCTGATGGGGCAGTTGAATTTCCCCCAAATCATGAGAGAGCATGAAGAGAGCAAGAAAGAGACAGAAGAAAGAAGAAAGTGTTTACTATGCCCTAAACTTAGTAAACTTCTGATATTTTTCTTTAGGCATATATTTACTCAAGTGAGATAGTCAATGTTGTAGTCAACCACCTGCCACTGGAATAAACCCCAAACTAAACCAGACAGAGTTATGGGAGTGAGGTATTTAGTGAAGTTACAGATCCAGGGGAAGTTTCATAATCGTGAAAGAGGCTGACTTCTTTTCACAGATTCAAACAGAGAGAGAAGCCATCACCAATAACACACACACACACACACACACACACACACACACACACACACACACACACCAGCAATAGAGGGGATGAGAGGGAAGGAAGAGATTTCCTTCCCTGAGAGCTTCCTTACATTCTGCCCACTCTAGAGGAAAGGTTCACTCTGGAGGAGGGGGCCTTCTCCTTTAGTTAATCCTTCCTGTAAGCAACCTCAGAGACCCATGCAAGATTTCTAAACTCATCAAGTTGGCAACAAACCTTAACCATCCAAACAACTTAAGAGAAATGTGTAGAGTAAGAGAAAGGGAGTGATTACATAGAGGATCTTTAAAGGTAATTAGTGAAGTTCTTATTTTTGCCTTTCAGACCAGACATAAATTATTGTGATTGCAATGCTATCTAATACTATGGAAAGTTTTCCTGCTGAAAATAGTTTGACCAAAGAGGGAGTTCTTGAGATATTCACTACAAAAAAATTAACACCGGGTGCTGGAGAGATGGCTCATCCACTAACAGGTGCTTTCTTACAAAGCTTGACAGCTTGGGTTCCATTTCCCAGTACCCATAGAAAGCTAGATGCACAAAGTGGCACATGTGTCTAGAGTTCCTTTGCAGTGGAAGAAGGTCCAGGAGTGCCCATTCTCCATTTCTCTTTCTTTCTCTCTCTCCTTGCAAATAAAAAATATATATATAAAAAACTAGTACTACAGCCAGGCCTCAGAAAGGCCATGAAGAAGACACAACGTCAAAAGAGCCCTTCTCTGTCCCATTTGACTAGTTGGTTTAATTATTCTAATTATACATTGATCCCAACCATTTGACAGAAACCATCAATATTTTCTATAAAAATTGCTTCCTTTGTCTACTTTAGAACAAAGAAGCATAAACAATAAAAGACAACCTTAAAGAAAGGCTTTGGTAAATAAGAATAGGTCAAGGACCTTCCAATCAGCTAGAGCAAGTAGGCCTGGGTCACATTGTACAAATACACTCTCTCAGGTTAATACTGAAAGGTCCAACTGTATTTGTTCAAGATAATTCTCAGAGATTAAGGCTGAACAGCTTTTTCAAGAGTATAAATGATAAACAAGTTCATTAGAAATTTTAATTTTTCATTTTTGACATATTTATACATGTATATAATTATTTTGATATTTTCCCCCAATTACCTTTTCTTATCCCTGCCTCCCTCCCATTAACACCTTTCTTCTTCCTCGTTAATCTCCGTCTCACTTTCATGACTTCTTTTACAACCACTGATTTACATTAGGGCTGCTTATATGATCATGGGTGGAAGTTTATTTACTGTGGAATGGGCAATTTATGAGTAGCTACACCATGGATGAACCTGACTCCCTCTCCCTTAGGGGTCTAGGGTCTCATGTATCCTTCCCCTATCATTGACGAAGTAATGACTCTTTCTTTAAATGACTTGCAATGAAAATTCTTCTACAATCAAAAAAAAAGCAGATTTGAGAGCACAATTTTACATTAAAACCCCAATAAAACAGCCACTTCATCAATGTCTTTATAATATTTGAAGGGATTTTTATTTTAGTCTCAACTATTCATTTAAGTGTTTCAGTTGTCAAAATAAAAAATACTAATCTGGCTTTACATGATGCCTTTAGGAAAACAAACTGAAAATCTCTTCTCTAACATTATCATGACATTGGGCAGCAACTATTTAGATGTTGCCTTTCAAAAACAGCGTCTGGAGACTAAACTTCTATTTTTCTTTGGCTTGCAAACATCACATTTTGTTGCTAAATATAGGACTTTGTATAATAGACATTTAGAGTTGGGTCTTTACCTTATAAGGTGTGGGACTGTCATAAAATAGATAGTGCTACAAATTCCACTGGCACCGATAACAAGACCCAGCTGTGCATTTTAGACTCCTCAAAGATCAAATTATAGGCACTGCATGCATTGAGCCAAGTCCCACAATTTCTGAGAACATTTCAGAGTTGCTAACAGTTCTATTTTGGCATCTAACAAATATACCAACAAATAATGAAATTTAAAAAATACTTTTTATGTGCTTTTTGTGTGCATGTGTGTGGGGAGGTGCATGATTATTTTATACAAGTGCACATCTGTGTAAAAATGAGTGCAGAGGCCAGAGGACAACCTCGGGTGACTTCCTCAAGAGCCATTCCCCTGTTGCAAGGCAAGGTCTCTTATTGACCTGGAACTCTCCTAATTAGGTTAGACTGGATAGCCAGAGAGTTCCACCACTCCATCTCACAAGCACTGGATTACAAGGCCATTATACCATGCCCAGACTTTTGAAAAGTAGGATCTGGGGATTAAACTCATATCATCCTGTTAGCACTTTTCCAACTGAGCTATCTCCCTACACATGACTGCACTTTTGAAAAATCAGTAATTTAAAAAACATCAAGGTTTGAGAATGATATTGTCAGAGCTTCACTAATGTGGGTGACTTTGTTCTATCACTGTGGACCTTTCTATCTGAAGTGACTTCTCCATTCCAGTGATATTGTCTGCCAAAAATATCCAAAGAGTAAAGAAATCAATCATGTTCCTTTATAACACTGTTATAGATGCTTAATAATATTGAATGTGAAGTTAAAATCAAAAGTGGTATGCTGAAGTAATCACTGGCAGTTAGCTTAGTGGTATTCTGAAGTAATTCACTGGAAGTTGGCTTAGTGAGAGCATATTTTATACATAAAATAAACAAGTTATCTAACTGTATTGGACACAAATTCTGCTGTCTACTAAATTATTTCTGTAACTGATTTCAATTTTCTTGGCTTGCTTTCAAGTTATTATTGTTGAATTATTCATGACTTCTTGACCAGTGAACCAATCATGGAGGCAATCAGTCCCATCAACTTCCTGGTCATCGATATAGTTGACCATCAAATTAAGACAATTCAACACAACCACAATGCTATTGGCTATACAAAATTGGCTATGGATGGGTCTATGAATAGACCAAGTCTATTGGAAGTACATCCTTGCTAAAGAAACTCCTTCCTAAAATATAACAATGTCACCATAGCTGCCTTTTTGAGCAGCCAGAAAAAAATGCTAATAAAAATGATGTCTGAAAATGATTACAGGTATATTACAGAGCAGTAATCTCAACACTTAGGAGGTTGAAGCAGAGGGATTAGTAGTTAAAACTATCCCCAGCTCTGTATCAAGTTCAAAGAGTTGGGCCTTTATCTTATGAGACCCTGTCTCATTAAAAACAAAAATATTTCATAGAACTTGAATAACAACTTTATTTCAGGCACTATACCTAACTTTTTTCAAACACAGGATTTAAAATCTTACTGTCTCCTCTTTACTCTGAAAACATACAGTGGTAAAATGATCCCTATAAGGCTTTGCAGATAGGTAAATAGTGAATGGCGAAGATTTGAAATTGCTACAATCCATGTTCCTTTCTCGTTCTCAGAGCCCCTGTCCTGGCTGAAGAACTGCATGCTTTCTTTTCTAATCCACAGGCTCTAGGGGAAGTGCGTCACCAGGAAAGAGTTGGAATATTTGCTAGCCACATACAAATCAGTCATTGAGACCTTGAATAATAACCTTGCAAAAACAACAACAAAAAAGACATTTCATTGCTCTAAGGTAGGAAGATCTTAGTCCAAGAAAAAGTAATAGCAACTATTAACTAAAGGCAAAAGAAAAATCCATTATAATGTAATTCTAAGAAAATAAAGCCATCTAAAGAGATCTCTTTAAGATCGAGGTAAAGTCAATATAATATGGCCAAATATCAAAGATGGTCCCCCTCTAACATATAAGCAAAAAAGTGCATCTATTGTGACTAGACATGATATAATTAATTACCTTCTACAGTATACATATCTGATTGTTGGGTAAGGCAGGGTCCTGTATTTTTGGGTCTCTTTACTAATAAGTTATTCATATTTTTGATGGTCAAAACAATCTTGCCTTTGAGTCGGAATTATATTTCTTCATGCTGAACAAATCAGACCTTTGCACGATTATTTCTGTTGTCAGTCACTTCCAGAAATCTGTTGTAACAAACAGCATAATGACAAGTCCAGGAAATGAGTCACTAATCTTTTGAACTTTGTCAATGTCTTCACCTAAGATTTAAAGCTCACACATGGTTGAATATGAAAGTTTTTCAACTGCAAATGCCCACTCCAGAACTGTTATTGTTGCTTTGGGTCACACTTCTCTTTTGTGAATGGCATAGGCTTCAAGTCACTTTCTTAAGTGTAGAAATAAATTTAAGCTGGAAGTTGGGAGATGTTTTATGTTATTGTCAAATGAAGTGTTAGAAATATGTTAGGAAATACTTAGGAAGTTCTTAGGTAATTTGATGAAAATATTGCTAAGACAATGATATTTTGCCTTTTGTTTTTAACCCCTGGAGCAAATTCATATTTTCCCTGGGGTAAAGGTAAGAATAGCATTGTGTTCAGACAGGGTCTTTTCTTGACTAGAAGAAGCTGTGTTATGTCTGGAATGCCCACAGAAAAGACCAATTTTGTTTGTCAAGTAAATCCATTTGCATTTATATATTTCAGATTAAATAACTTAAATATGTTGTTTATTAGAGCTAATTTTAAACCTAACACATTGTTGATACCTCCATTGACATTTTCAGGAAAGACATTCTTCTTGAAAACAAAGGCTACTTAAAATATCATGTGTTCCAGCTAATTTTATACCAAGAAAACATTATTGTGGAAAAAATATATATAAATGTGGCAATAATACTGAAACCACCTTGTTGTAAATAAAAGGGATAAAATGTTCCCTCAGAATAGGTAGACAGACCATGTGTTTCTGACACCTGACACTGTTTGAAAATACAGCTTTGAAAATATGGTGATAATATTAATACATTTAGCCCCATGAAATTTTAATAAAAAAACTGCTTAACTATTTTTTTAAATATATATTTATTGTCCATAATGAGTTACATTATTTAGTGGGCAAACAATGTGTTGTTATCCCGAATTCCCCAATCCTCCCCCTCCCCATCCCTGATCAGTTGGATATCCTCCTTCATGGGCTGTCTGTATTAGTCCTTGTGGCAAGGGATCCTGTATATCTTAGTACTCATCTCGGTCTTCCTTACCCAAGTGTGTTGTTACTGAG
>PVHP010000063.1:95391-191358 GCA_004024765.1 Zapus hudsonius
ATAAGGCTGCTTTAATGTTGCGAGCTTAGGGGTCCTTGTGTCGAAAATCCTTGGTTTCTGTCTCAATGGCCTATCCTGTGTTGATTGAATGACTGTGGTTATAGGTCCCTTGTTCATCTGTCATTGTCTGCTGGGTTCCCTATGGATCCTCCCCGATATGACTGTGGTGGCTCCTCTCTTGCCAGGATCTCAGCCATCGACCTACGGTTGGTTGGTAGGGTTAGATGGGCCACAGCTCTCTCATTGCATCCTGAAAAACACAAACACATTTGGCTTATCCAGAGTTGGTTGAATGGCTGTGGCTATGGGTCTCTTGTTCATCCAGTCCTTCTCTGCAGGGTTTCATTATGTATACATCTTAATGCATAAATAAACATGCCTGAATAACAATAATACTGTCTGTGTGGTGTGAATGAATGTCCCTGGTAGCCTTAGGTAACTTTGATTAAAGTTAAGCTTCCTCATCTCGAAGGGTTCTGTGCTCTCAGTGTTCTGGAAATCTCAGACCTCTGTAACCAGTAGTAAACTAGGTAATTATGAACAACTTTTTTGTTGATGACTAATTGATGATAGGTAGACAGACAGATAGAATCTTATTAGCATATATACATATCACATACCCACATGAATGGGTATATTTCAGTATACAGGAAGCCATATGAAGTAATGCATTATTAATCTGCTAAATTTAGTCACTCTACAAAGTATATATGTTCCAGAACAATGCATTGTATATGACAACTATTTAATCGTCTCTGTTCATTAACAAATCAATAATGAATTATTAGTAGGCCAAGCTACCAAATAAACTTATTATTTTGCTTCCCATTCTGCTGAGCCCAGGCATATCCCAATCTATTCCAGAGAAAGAGAATGTCATTCTCTAGCCTTGTAGACCTAGGAGGACAAAAGTCAGACTCCAGAACACACCCTTATGAATTGCCCCAACTTTAGGATTGAAATTCAAAATTGTTGCCTTTTAAACCATGATATTTACCATAGTAACAAAAAGGCAGTGAGCACCCCCATCTGCCTGAAACCCAGCATCAAGGTAACTACCAGTAGTAAAGTAGCATGTATACAGAAAAATATTGCTTCCCAGCCTAAAGGCAATTTTGTCAACAATCCAACAAATGAGATCTGCATACCAGTCTTGCCCAAAGAGTTCTACTTCCCAGAATCAGCCTTCTGTTTTCTGCAGGCCAGCATCAGCCCACCATCTCTCACCAGTTGCAGTTACCTTGTCCACTAGCCTTGACGTTTTGATTGGTAGCTAACTATAGCACACGCCTGCCCATGAGCTTCCATCACCATGCACAGTGCTGCCACCAACCATACCTCTACCTTCCTTGGGCACCACCCCTCAGCCATATAGTACAGAGTTATAATTCATCTCCTTTCAGTATTTCTAGCAGGTAGATGGCCCATTCAATCCCAATTCCACAGAACACCTGTGGTAATCCCCTCTCTTTGCATGTAGACCTAGAGGTGTGCTTTGAATGAACAGAATATGGAAAATGTAAAGTGATTGCTCTTCTCCCGTCCTGTTTTTCGTGTGTGTGTGTGTGTGTGTGTGTGTGTGTGTGTGTGTGTGTGTGTGTGATGAGCACATGTGTATGAACACACATGAGTGTAGGTACATGCCAGAGGTTGACATCAAGTGTATTTCTCAACTGTTCTCCATGTTATTGATTGAGACAAGGTCTCTCAATTGCACACAGAGCTCATCAATTCAGCTGGTTTATCTATCTAGCTTGCCCTGGGATTCCCCATCTCTGCCTCCCAAGCACAGTGATTAAGGCAGGTTGCCATGCTGGCAGGCAGGGCATGTATGTGGTTGCACAGCAGGCATTTACCTAACGAACCATGTCCTGGCCTCTGCTCTCCCATTGAGGACTCTGGGTGCTAGATGTGAGTGTCCTACAGAGATGTCCACACAGGCAGAAACTGGTGTCTGAAGTGAAGATAACATACCAACAGCCTTGAGAGGAGCCCAAGCAAATCCTGCTTTGTTCAAGCCTCAAGAGGACTATAGATCCAGGAGGTGTCTATAGCATTGTGAAAAAACCTGAGTAAGCACTCTTCAGGTTAAAAGCTCCTGGATTCTTGCCCCAAGAACATGGCTTTATTATTTAACATTGCCAAATTTTGCCTGCTTGATATTGACTATCACCAAATTCTCACTTGCAATCCTTTACCTGTATCCCCTGCATTTGGTGCTCAACCCTCTGGAGTCTCTTCTCCAATATTGTTTTCCTTTCACCTGAATGACCTTTACTATAGTCTCACTCCAACCCTGGTCATCTCCAGCCCTGAAAATTATCTTTGCCTTCCTAATTAAAAAAAAATCTTGCTTTATAAAACATGAAAACAAACACATACATGTTGGTGAGGATGTGAGGGGAAAAGGAATCCTTAGTTACTGCTGGTGGAAGTGCAAAATTGTACAACCACTATGGAAATCAGTGTGGAGGCTCCTGAAAAAGATGCATATAGAGCTACCAACTGACCCAGCTATCCCTCTACTGGGCATCTACCCTCAAGGCTCCTCTCCAACACAGAGACATTTGTTCAACCATGTTTATGGTGGCTCAATTCATAACAGCTAAGAATTGGAATCAACCCAAATGCTCATCACTGGATATCAAAGTTGTGGTACATATATGCCATGGAACTGGAAGTCAGTTTCCAGATGATTAGTCCATATATAATGCTGAGAGAAAGCAAAGATCACTGCTATACCACAGCAACCTATGTTGGGAGAAAGCAGAGATCGCTACTTTATGATAGAGACAAGCATGGCAAGAATTACTCACCTGTGCAATAGTGGCACTTAAACTAGGCAGCTATAACAGATTTTTGATTGGCTAAGGGATCCAGTCAGTGGCAAGGAGCCCTTAGCTGGAACTGGGATATGCAGCAAATTCCTATGGAGACCAAGAATCAGACTCCAAGGGGACGCCCCCACTAACCATGGGCCTAAAGACAGACTACACCCAGTATAATCTCTCCAAATTAATAATGTTTGTCCTATTTAACCTATGATGATCTCACTCTCCTTTGGAGAATCTGTTTGTATTTTTCAAAAGGCAGCGTGAACCATGGACATCCCAATTCTATGAACAAGACCTGGAATGATAGCTGACTCCAAGGCAGGAGACGGACCACCCCTAACACATCATCTAGGTGAATTCACAGAGGAAGCGGTGAGACAAGCAAGAGTGCTGCTTCCATAGTGTTGTGGTCAGCTTTCTAGTTGCTGCACAGAAAGAACCCAAACAAAAGTGGCTTGTGGAGGAATGGATTTATTTGGCTTACAGACTCAAGGGGAGACTCCATCCTGGCAGGGAAAACTATGGCATGAGCAGAGGGGTGGACATCACCTCCACCACAGCACTGGAAACAGCAGCAGGAAGGTGTGCCAAACACTGGCAAGGGGAAGCTGGTTTATAACCCCATAAGTCTGCCCCCAACAACACAGCTCTAGAGAGGTTCTAATTCCCAAACTGCCATCAGCTGAGGATCGATCACTGAGAACACAATCATTTGTTTGTGGGGGACACCTGGATCAAACCATGACACATAGCGAGCCTGACAACCTACATAAGGACAACGGAGACAGACTCCAAGGATACTCAAAATAGTCCAAAGCAGAAACCCAGAGATTCATTAAGTCCTCAACACTAAAGTAGACTTAAAAACTCACCCACCATGGCTCAGGGAACTTTGTGGTAGAGGGGGCAGAAAGATTGTAAGATCCATGGTGAGGGGAATATCCAGAGTCATTGCCCCCCCCCCGAAAAAAACAGCTTGCACAACTCATAGCCCATCAATGCTTCATCCCATGGAGCATTCCAGCAATCCCATTGAAAAGAGTACTCAGGGGAATAGGGGTGTGGAGGAGGGAAATGGGGGTACCAACACAAGACTTGTATACAGAGTTTCTACTTAATAATTAATTAATTAATTTTTAAAAAGAAAATAAACAAATAGTATGAGCACATTTGCTCCTGAGTGTTGAATTTCAGAAGCCAATGAGAAAGATGGACATAATGAGCAAAAAGAAGGTGGGTAGTAGTGAGAAGAGCGCTCAGGATTCTTTGAGGTTCTCCACACTGCTCTGCAGCTATTCCCTCACATTACAACTTGAACATTATATATTTATATATTATATGCATCCACATGGCACTATTTAGTCTTTCTTTGTTAATGTGAGCTCTGGAGAAAAGAACTACCCAGGACCCATAATAGAGCAGTTTCCTTTAGAAGTAGCTATTTATTTATTTATTTACATATTTATTTTGTTTTATATCAGTACTCTCTATTTTATCCAAGAAATGAGGGTAAGGCAGTAAATCAGACATTTCAATCCTTACAGAGTTGGAGAGGTTTTGCAATGTTACTCTTCATAATTTCTATTGTTGGTATTCTGTAAAAGACTTAATTTTTGCAAGATGTTTTGGTTTAAATATAAACAGCACATATTAGTTACTCTTCTGATTGCTGTAAAAAATTACCTAAGGAAAGAAAAGTGTATTTTGGCTGATGGATTGAGGGATGCAGTCTATCATGGAAGGGTGGCAGACAGGCAGGGCATGTTGTATTTGTATAGAAGAAGCAGAGAGCGAGGAACTGCTGGTGCTCAACTCACTTGCTTCATTCTCCTTTTTCATCCAGTCTGCTAACCCGTACTTGCATCTTCAAGGGGAGATCAAAAAATATCTTATGATTTTGAAAGCACCAGAGATCCCTCATCTTGCCAAAGATGTGCCATAATTCTGAGATTTGGCTAAAGATTGTTTAATTTACAGTAAAGTAAATAAAACTTGCAGGAAAATCTTTGTTTCCCTTTAAATTTGGTTGTAAATAATTCTGTTCTCCTATAACTAAGTCTCTAAACATGATTAGATGCTTTTTCTGTGTATTCACAGATTTTTGAGGACAGTAGTTTTGACATAGATTCTCATGCATAGAATAAAATAATCTCAAACTCCCAACCCTCCTACCTTAGCCTTCTGGATATTGAGATTATAAGAATGTACCACAACAAGTGACTGTCAACAAGTTTTGACTGAAAAAAAAAAAGATTTATAGTATGAGAGCTTAAGAATTAGCAGAAATGAGGTTAAAACGTCTGGTTGATTAAATACAATTATTAAAAGAATAAAAAAGCCTGCAGTGGAAACTATTTATTGTCTCCTAGGTTACTCTAGTCTATAAAAGGAAAAATCTCAGAATTCTTCTTTATTCTCCACTAGATTGTTAAAATCTCCTTTCTGACTTTCACTATTCTGTGCCTCTTTAGACAATTCATTCAGATATGGAAAGAATGGGAACACAGAGGGTTTAAATTAAACAATTGCAGAAGAAATATATAAACTCATCATAAATGATATAACATATAAAGTCACATACTCAAGAGTTTGCTTTACATATGATTAAATCACCTTGACCTGAAATTATGATTGTTTTCTCCCTGATTAAATAGCTGAAAACAAGTTTCATGAATTTCATGTGCACTGACAAAAAGAACACAGATCTGCTCAGATGTAAATTCCTACTGGATTTTGTTTGTTTGTTTTTTCAAGGTAGGGTCTCCCTCTAGCCCAGGCTGACCTGGAATTCACTATGGAGTCTCAGGGTGGCCTTGAACTCACGGCATCCTCCTACCTCTGCCTTCCAAGTGCTGGGATTAAAGGTGTGTGCCACCATGCCCGGCCCCTACTGGATTTTTTAAATTGTGTCAAAGAGTTCAGTGAACAGTTTGAAGTCTGCAGACCAAGTTATATTTATTTTTCGTTTATTGAGGTTTGTGTAAAAAATGCACCAAAGAAGGAAATAAAAGTAACTTAAATACCAGGAGAACAAATCATTATCCTTTAATTAATTTAAACCATATCTCATAGCCCCTGAAGTATGTCTCTTTTCCCAGATATTTAAGGAAGGATATATATGGTCTTCTCGAGTCTCTTATTTCCACTAAGCAGGAAAGAATTACGTGTTGCTTCTTGTTACAATTAACCCCTACAAAAATGGCATTATATTAGAGGCCTGCACCATAAAGCTGGACAAAATCAATCATTGACAAAATTTCAAGTCTTAGATTCTCTGTGTTTAGGCATACCTCTGATTTACAAACCACATTTCAATATAGAAGCTGACAATATGCATGATATACATTAATAATGCAGAAAAATGTCTTAGTGAATGTTTTAGATATATGTTTTTAATATTTTTTATTTATTTATTTGCAAGGAAGGGGGAGAATGAGTGTGACAGGGTCTCCTGTCTCTTCAAAGGAATTCCAGATGCTTCCAGATGCATGTGTCACTTGTAAAACAAGTGCCTTTAACCCCTGAGCTATCTCTTCAGTTCTTAGTGAATGTTTAATAGAAATAGTGTCAAAATCCAAAATAGTCAAATGCTGTTGCTTTGTAAGAATAAATGCAGTCTTTTAAAAGAGCCTCTTTCACCAGGCACAGTGATGCATACCTTTCATACTAGCTTCAGGAGATAGAGGCAAAAAGATTGTCTAGGCTAATGTATTTAATTCTTGTTTATTTGGCTAAATCTAATTCAATTTTAATCAATTGATTTATCATTATTGTATGCATGTGTATGCATGCATGCATGCATGCATGCATGCCACTTTGCATGTGGAGCCAGATGAGCTGGCCTGTGAGCTTTAGAATTCTCCTGACATTGCTTCTCATTGTTGTAGGTATTTTGGGATTACAGACGTGCAAGCCACTTTGTGTCCAGTTTAACATGGGTGCTGGGCGTTTGAACTTCTATCTTCAGGCTTGAAAAGCAAATACCTGTAGCCACTGAGTTATCTCTCTGGAATTTAACTTCCAATACAATTATAAAACAAACAAACAAACAAAAACCTTTGCATTGAGCCCACAAAACTACAGTCTCTTAATCCAAAAATGCAAAAAAACTAGAAATGCTGGGGCTGTTTGCTCTTGGTTTGTGCAGCCATGCTGAACCCTTCCTTTGCTCTGACTTCAACCACCATCTGATCACTGGATCTGGTCCTCAGAGAATGTGTGAAGAAGTAGTTGAATCAACTCTGTCTGCTTTATTCACACATCTTGTCCCTCAGCACCCATAATTTAGAGAGTTCAAAATGGGTTCCAAAGCACACATTATATCAAGAGGATTATATGAAAGTATTCGCTTTTTTGTGGCTTAAAGCAGTTTTTCTTTTTTTCTCTTACCAGAGGAAAAGGTTTGCCACAGGCAAGCTCCCCGTGGCAAACCTCAGTGAAGAAGAATTCCAAAGTGCATTCAACCTTGACTTTAGCACTTTCTAGTTGCAGCTATTAAAAGAGATACTGAGACATCGGCCACCGCTGACTTTCTGAATTTGGGAAATGATCTTAGCCTAATGAAATCTTGACAAATTTCCTAGAACATTTTGTATAAGTGTGTTCATGAAAGCAGCTTTGTACATATTTTTCACATTTATGTAGCCTCCCTGAGCAAATACATCATAAAAGCAAAGTTTAATTAAGCCCCCATTGTGCGGAAAATAATTCTTCAAATTTGATACAACATTTTGCTTATATATCTAAAGTTAATGAGAAAGAGGTTTCAGATCAGTGTCTGTATCAGGACTGGACAAGGCATGAGCAACGACATTGGAAAGGATAATTGGCCAACATCTGTCCTACAAATGGCCCCCAAGTCTCATGAGCTGTCTTTCATACCAACCTCAGTTTAACTTGCTGTTATCTATAAGCTTTACTCATTCACTTATTTTAAAATAATTTCTAAATGAATGAGTTAAACAGAAGCCTCTCAAAGCGGTTCAGCCCTTGAAACTAATCTTTCCCTCCATTTTACAAAAGGCAAAACGGGAACCTAATTCCTGTGTTTGATGATGGTCACTCACGAGGATCAAAGATTTCCTTTGTATATTTTATAGGGTTGAATGACTTTACACTTTTGGTGTTACCAACTGTGATGGTTAATGTTTGGCTGTTAATTTAAGAGGATTTAGAATCGCCATGGAAACAAATCTCTGGTTGTTATCTATAATGGATTTTCCAGATTAGATTAGGTGAGGCAGGAGGAGCAGTCCTAACTGAACAGCGCCAAGCCCTGGGCTGGGTTCCTAAACTGTGTATAAAGAAGAAAGATAGTTGAGCAGTGAGCATTCATCTCTTCAAGTTGCTGGATTGATGGCAAGATGTGATGCCTGTCTGTTCCTGCTATGCGTTCTTTTCTATGCTGGACACATCTCAAAACTATAAAATGAAATTAACCCTTTCCTTCTGTAATCTGGTCAGACATTTTTGTCTCAGAAATGAGAAGGTAACTGATACACCAATGTATAAAAGTTTTCCAAAAATAATAAAAAATATCAAGCTAGATTCTAGCAACCTAAATTAATCAAAGTAGAGTCTGCTGCATACAATGGGGTTAGACATGACTTCAAATCCTAGCGTCCAAGCCCGGTCTTAAAATGAACAAGTCATGTGACTAAAGTGAATGTTTGAGACTCAATTTATCTATAAAACCATGAAAAACAAAACCAAGCTCAAAGACTGTTGAAAGGTAGTAAATAAACTTCTGTGAACAAGTGCCTAATTAGGTGATGAACCAGTCCTATCATGGTTAGCCCTTAAACCTTTTATTTTGGAATTTTTAAATTTTTTTAAATTTTATTTATTCATTTTCAAGCAGAGAGAAAGAGAGAGAGATAAAAAGAGAGAGAGTGCACCAGGGCCACCACCTTGTGGGTCTGGGTTATATGGGTCCTGGGAAATTGAACCCAGGGCCTTAGGCACTGAAGGCAAGTGCCTTAATCGCTGAGCCATCTCTCCAGCCCTATTTTGGAATTTAAATACAAAGGAGAAATAAGATCTGGCTTTGTTTTGAGCCCAATGATGAGAGCAACTAAAATGTAATTAAATAATTTAAAATGTAATCAGAAATTTATAAAACATGTTTCTTTTCAATGTGTGTGAGGTGTGTGTTCATGTGTGTAAGTGCAGGTATCATGGCGTGTGTGTGCAAGTCAAAGGACAAATTGAAGTGCATGTCTTTGCATCCATCTTATTGGAGGCAGGAGCTCTTAAAACATGATTATTTATTTGTGCCAGAAGAGAGACAGAGACAGACAGAGAGAGAGAGAGAGAGAGAGAAAGAAAGAGAGAGAATGGTTGCACCAGGGCCTCTAGCTACTGCAAATGAACTCCAGATATACGTGCCACTTTGTGTATCTGGCTTTACTTGGGTACTGGGGAATGGAACTCAGGTTGTTAGGTTTTGGAGGCAAGTGCCTTAACTGCTGACTCATCTCTCCAGCCCAGAATCCCTTTTTATTGCTGTGTTTACTAGGCTAGCCAAGCTAAGAGCTTCTGGCTTGTTCTCCTGTCTCCATCATCCTTCTCTACCTAGGCAACTGGTATTACATACAGGCACTAGTGCTACAGCACCTGACTTTTAGGTGATTTGAACTCAGGCACTCATGCTTCTAAAGCAAGCACTTTATTCACTGAGCCATCATACCATCCTTAAGATGTATTTTTAATTATTTATTTATCTATTTATAAGTGTGTGTGTGTGTGTGCATGAGGTGTCTATGGGTGTGTCAGGGCCTCCTACCTCTGCAAAGGAATACCAGATGCTTGTACCACTTTGCTGTCTGACTTACATGGACATTGTGGGAATTGAACCAGGTGCCAACAGGCTTTGCAAGTGCCTTGAATGGCTGAGTCATCATCTCAGCCCTTCAAATGTATATCTTGAGCTCAGCTTGTGACAGGAGTTGTTATGATACAGAAAGACCATGGAAGTCAGTCCCTGTGATGAAGAAGAACTTAGCAGTGCTAAGTTTCTACATGGCCAATTGCTAGATTGTGATTATCAGTCCCAAAGTGTTATGACACCAGGAAAGGGGTGGGTTTCAGTGGGGACTAAAAGGAACATCCGTGTGGCCTGGAGGACATCAATGGAAAGGTTGAGGAGGAGAGGGGAAGAAGAGGAGAGATTTGCTTTAGGGAGCCCTACGAATGTAAAGGATAACAAGCTTGGGTAACATGGGATCCACCGTTGGTGGAGCAGGCTGAGTAAAATATCCACACTTCATATGCACTCATAGAATTCCTTAATCATCCAACACCATCCCTCCTTACTTGGCTCCACTTCGAAGCAATTGAACCTTGGCCTTGTTTTCACTGAGACAGGGAGGAGGACTGCCTTCAAAATAGCCAGACTTGGAATTAACACTCACACCCAGACCATATTTCTCATTCCTTTAGACTTACCGCTTAATCATGAATTTAACTATATTTCACAATTAAAGCCTACCTTTTAAAATAGAAATTGATTTTTCTGCTTCAAGTTTCTCAGAAAGTATTTGACAGGAACCCCAAACCCTAGAATTGTGCCCTAGCTACCCCATTAACCAGCTGAGGGATGGGGAGGCAGAGCCCTTGTTCTCTGGAAGAACAGTTTCTTCTGTGTTTTAATCTCCCCCAAGGGGTGGGGGAGAATCTGCTGCTATCAGAACAACCTCCCAGGCACATCACAGCCAAAATGCCCAATCTTTTTACAATTGGAGCTGAAATTATCAGGCTGTAGCATTTGCTTCTGTGTTATATAAATGGAACTCAAGAACAAGAAGGGATAGAAAGGAGCTTGATTGAATTTGCAACTCTGCTCTCATTATTTTCCTCTATCAAGTCCCTCAGGCATAGTAGAAAGATCCCTGAGGTCGCCTGAGGATGACACTTTATAGGAAGAGGAAGAAGAGCTGGGTTAGGATTTTTAGGCCTCTCTGGGGGCACTCAGAGGGCCTGAGAAGAAAGGATCTTGCTTTTCCGATTGGGGCCCTTGTTGACTTGAAACTTGAGGGCAAAACAGAACAAAACAAAAACGCAAAAGCTGCGCCCCAAACCAACCAGATCTTACATGGCACCATGGGACATTTATGTACAAAAGTCACAGTCCTCATTACCGTGCTTAACTCAGAGGCTTGTTCTAGCCTCCCGACCCCTAAGGACGCATTAGGTTCCAAGTTCCAGGACAAATAAACAGCCTTTTGGGACGCCCTCTCCCCTGCGGCGGGCAGCCAGGGCTGATACTGTCCAGGCATCGCCCAAGGGGAAAGGTTGTGGCACGGTCGCCAAGCGCGGGAGGAGCCTGGCTGTGATTGATGTTGGGAAGGGGACAGATGAATACAAGTGCTTGTCTGGGGACAGAAGCGACCCCAGCGAGTTCCGGAGGCTCCGCTGTCTGGCATTCTCTGGACGTTTTGTCAGAGCCACGGCCTCCTGCAGCGGGATTGGGGACGAGCTCAGCTGCCACCCAGAGAGCCGTGAGCCGTGCGCCCGGGGCAGGAGATGCCCGCTAGTGACGAGGGGTCCGATCCACCAGGTAAACCATTGTGGCTTTTAGAGCATGGCTGAGTAGTTTAGGATTTTTTTAAGTAAAACTTTTGTATAGCAGCAAATTAAAATGAGATGGGGTTGTAAAGCGCATGAAGGCTGGAGGCCACCTTTGGAAAGGACAGACGCGCCCAGGTCCATGCCGATTTAAGCTGAGATGATTGGCCAGGCGCTTGCCCGCTAGGTGCACGGATCCCCCGGGTCTCCACGCTCAGCTCCAACACGTCTGCTGCCTCCAGGCCAGCAGGAGAGTTCGGAGCTTTCCTGGGACATCCAGCCTTCCCTCCTGGGCACACCCCTTCTAGAAGGCTCCGCCCCACGGCGAGGGACCTGGGCCGGGCGTCGGGGAAGAAAACCACAGCCAGCCGGGTCGGGAAGGAGAGTGGACCGGGGCGGTGGCGCGTGCCCAAGTGTCCCATTGGCGCGCAAACTTAAGTTAGTGCTGCGCGCGGGCAGTGGCGACCCGGCGGGGCTCTGCGCTGGCATCTGCATCTCTGTGGCTGCAGGGTCCTTGACTCAAGTGGCTTGTCTTCATTTCCCCCCGCCGGGTCTCCAGACTGAGGACAACCAAGAGGCCAGTGGACGCCAACCAGAGCGAGCAGGAACATGCAGCTAGCCGTAAGCCTGTGCGGACGTGCCCTGGTGGCGCTGGTGCTTGTCTTGGAAGTGATGGGGGTCTGGGGAGAAGAGAGAGGATTCCCTCCTGTCCAAGCCACTTCATCACTTCTGGGAACCAAAGAGATCATGACACCACCCACTAAGACCGCTTGGCCAAGAGGTTCCAACTCCAGTCTGCCTCGCGCCTTAGCACCTGCGGAGGGACCCAAAGGAGTAACCCCGCCGCGACCCTTAGCCCTTCCCCCGTGCCAGGGAAACACTGGGATCAAGGAGACTTTCAAATACATCAACACCGTTGTGTCGTGCCTAGTGTTCGTGCTGGGTATCATAGGGAATTCCACGCTGCTGAGAATCATCTACAAGAACAAGTGCATGCGGAACGGTCCCAATATCTTGATCGCGAGTTTGGCTCTGGGAGACCTGCTGCACATCATCATCGACATCCCTATCAATGTCTACAAGGTGAGTGAAGCCCTGGAGGGCTGGGGGAGGTGTCAGGCAGGAAAGCTGCAGAGGAGGCAGCCTTTAGAGGGAGCTCCCTCAAGGTTAATGTCCTAAAAGTGAGAGATCCTGGGAACCAAATTTCCTTCTGGGCCTTAGTGGTCCTCTTTTGAGTCTTGGGTAGGTGTAGCCTCCTGACATGACTGTCTTTAAGAACCTGTTGGAAATAAAGTTTCAGAGTCCCAACACATGCCTGCTGAATCTGCCTCCCAGGTGTGTTGTGACCACTTGTCATTTAAAAAAAAAAATCCTTCTATGTGATGAACCATAAGTCTTGAAGTGTACCTTTCTGGTTACATCCTCCCAAAAGTGAGGCCCGTGGACTGGTATTCTGGATATCCCCTGAGGGTTTAAGAATGCAAGGCTGTTCCAGACTTACTAAATCCAAATGTGCATCTTAAAATGCTCAGGTCATTTATAGGCAGGTAACTTTGGGAAGCATTGTTTTGAAGACTTGGAAAGTAGGGGAGCTCCAGTAGGTTATTAAGAAACAAATGACTTGAAAGAAGAGCCCTGGGCCTGTGAGTAAGTAAAACACAGTTACTTGAGGCACTTGGCTTTAGCTACTCTGCTTGGAATGCCTATGGTAGTCTGAGCCCTGAGTTAAATGTGTTACTTTATCCATTTCAGCAATCACAAATAGGTAGTGGTTCAGTGATTTCACACATGACTAATAGGATGTTGAAGGTTCCTTAGTGAGTCAGAGGGGGATCAGGCTCAAATCTATCATGTTTCCAATTGCTAATCCTAAAACTGCACATCTTTGATTATTTCACGGACAAGACCAAAGTCTGCAATAAATTCAGTAGTTAACATTACTGTGTGATTTCCACAGCTATCAGAAGAACCAAGCTCAAACAGCCAGACAGGGCACAAATACCCATAGTGTGTGACTCTGGACACATGCCAGCACTTCCAGCTCTCATTTTCCTCAATCCCACAATGAGGTTACTGGTCCCCACCTAGGGATTTATATGTTCAGAAAAGCAGACCTAGAGCTGGAAATGTTTAGAATTATGCAAATATTTAAATCAGTTTTCCTATCAGCAGCTGTAATAAAAAAAAAGTCACACATAAAAACACAACTGAAATGGAAAGGAATGAGAATACACTTTGTGAACTTGCCAGATGCTAGCCCTAGCCTTGGCAAGGGGAAGAAATGGTGTGGAGAGTTGGGGCAGGTCATAGGGGACGCTTCAACCTCAGAGGCAGGAGTGGTTACCACAAGGCAGCCCTTCATGGATCTCTGGAAATCCTAATTCCAGTAGCCACATTTTAAGGGAATTCCAGACATTTCTGAGACTTCGAGATGGAGCACAGATTAGGATCCAGTCCCCAGAGGGAAGCACTGCCAGAAATAAATGGAAGAAATCCTAAAATCCAGCACAGCAATTGATTGTGACAAACTCTCGGGGTTTGCCTGGAGACATATAGGATAAACATGAGTCCCTTAGGCTTAGTCACAACTCAAATAGGACCAGAAGTGATCCATGTACTTCTTATGGAGCCACAGACTAAACCCCTATGTGGCATTTGTTAGACACATTTCAGTTTGACTCATTAAATCTCAACTGAGAAACTTTCCAAAATAAGGTGTGAAAATCTTAAAAAAGAAGTGAAACAAGACCTCTCACCAAAGGGTGATTATAATCTATTTTTGCTAGGTATGCATAGAAGTTTGTTCATGTTCCCTTTAGGGAGGTATTGGGCAACTCTATGCATCTGACCCAGCTAGAAATCTCCCTAAATCAGCCAGCAACTGAAGACCTGTTTGGAGGGAAGATGGAGAACACTGTCTTTCCTTGTATTACTTCCAGACCAAATGTAAAGCAACTCTTCCAGGATATTGTACCTTCTGTCTGGTCAAATAAGTTTTGTTGATAAATGAAACTATCTGATTCAACATGCAAATTTCCTTTCAAGTTACTCTATTATTTCCCAAGGAAGATACTGTCTTCCCCTGAAGCTATCCAGTCTATTAAAGTTGTGTATTTACTTCTGAAATAAACTGATAAGACATTACGAATATAACTACTTAATCCTCTATATTGGTCAGAAAGAACCCCAACATGTAAAATCAGGTCCCACTGCTGAGTTTCACCATAGAACCCAAGTGCCTTTGTTTTAGCTTGAGGCATAATAGCAATGTCACTATTTATCAGATTCTAGATACTTGGTTTATTTCATTAAATTACTGGACTGATCTGACAGAGGAGGTATTGTTAACATCTCTGATTTAGATATAGGAAAATGAAACATTAGAGAGTTTAGGATGCGACTTGCCCAATATAATAGCATGAGAAATGATGACACTGAACTTGAGCCCAGGCCATCTGGTCCTAGAATCTGTGGTCCTTCCCCATCCTACAATTCTGAGTGTGCTCAGACATAGCATGGCCTCTCCATCCTGAATATTGTCATGACCCTAGAGGAGTGCATTAGTGGAGTCGTGAGACCATAAGATACAGGGTTCATCTAAGGTTTGCTCTCTCAGGATACTTTAGATGGTCTGTAGATTGTAATATCAGAAATATCTGTGATGTTATTCTGAGAACTTTATTTCCCAAAATGACTAACCCAGGACTAATTAAAAGTCATTTTATCCCTCTCAGTAATTGTCACACTATAATAAGTTTTGTTTTTACTTTATTCTATTCTATTCTATTCTATTCTTTTTTAGGTAGCATACAGATGTTAAAGTATCATTCATTCTGTCATTTTGAAAAAGTTTGTTTAGTTGGTTCTCTCCTCCCTTAGTCCTCCCCTATCCATCATTTCGTCTCCCCTTCTGCTTACGTGTCATGTGTGTCCTTTCACCCTTCCCTCGCCCCTCTTCCTACTCCTCTTTTTACACTCACTCTTGGTTACCATTCTGTCTTTATAGGCTTTACCCACAGACACACACACACACACTTAGAGATTTATAAGTTAAGAGCCACATATCAGAGAGAACATGTTTGCATGAAGTTACCCAAGCTATAGCAGGGTTTTTTTAAATAACATGCATTTAGAATTTCAGAGCATCAGGTATAATAAGTACTTATAAGAAATTTAAGTAAACTATGAATAACACCATATGAATTTTAAAGTGATAGACTTGAATTTCTAAATAAGCAATCCCTATTTTTTTGACTAGTTAACACAATCCTCATCAATAATCTAATATACACAATGTCTGGCCATATCAATCAGTCTATTGATAATCTCTTTCAGCTCAGAAGTATCCATTTGAATCTATAAAACTTATCTATAGTTGAATAAATACAGAGTTCAACAATATTGACAAATGACAGGAAGCCAGAACTCTTGCTAGAAGCCACCATCCTGGAGGCAGCTCTAAATTGGGGGCAGGACTTCACATAAAGGTTCTTCGGTGAGGAGCTAACCTCAGGAAACATGCCTGCCCTTCTTCTCTTCAAATGCTGGCTTCCTAGAAGCTTATAGGTAGAATCATTCTATTCTGCAGTCTCCTATGTCAAGAGGATCCTGTCTTGAGAGCAAGGAGAGAGTCCAGACCACTGAGGAAACTGAGGTAGTTAATGTAATTCACATATTCACCTGATCATGTGGGAAACAATAAGCCTTGTAAACCCTTCCAATCAGTACACATTGAGGCTGCACACAACCCAAACCATATGAAAAGAGAAAACCCAGTCATCCACAGTGGATATTTAAAATAACACATGGACAAAATAGTCAATGTCACAAGAATTTGTGGACACCTAAGTAGATCAGTAAATGGCACCTGACACTGGACCTGACACACAGTGAGCAGATAAAAAATACTATCCGGGGCTGGAGAGATGGCTCAGTGGTCAAGGCACTTGCCTCCAGTGCCTAAGGCCCTGGGTTCAGTTCCCCAGGACCCACATGGGCCAGACCCACAAGGTGGTGGCCCTGGTGCTTTCTCTCTCTCTCTCTCTCTCTCTCTCTCTCTCTCTCTCTCTCTCTCTCTCTCTCTCAACTCTATCTCTATCTTTCTGCTTGAAAATGAATAAATAAAACATTTTTTTAAAAATTTAAAAAAATACTATCCGATTTTGTGGGGTTTTTAAAATATATTTTAACAAGAATAGAAATTGATGTTTTGAGTATGCTTTATCAGGTTTTCTGTTTTGTTTTGTTTTGTTTTGTTTTTTTGAGGTAGGGTCTCTCTCTAACCCAGGCTGAGCTGAAATTCACTCTGTAGTCTCAGGCTGGCCTCGAACTCATGTCAGTCTTCCTACCTCTGCCTCCTGAGTGCTGGGATTAAAGACATGCACCACCACGCCTGGCTAGGTTTTTCTCATTGTAAGTATGAATACAAACCTCACATTTATACATACAGATTCACACACATGTATGACTACATCTAAAGGGTAAATTTCTAAATCTAGAATTACTAAATCAAAAGGTATAGATTTGCAGTTTTGGTACATATTGGTTTTGTTCGCTACTTTAAATAACATCTCCATATAAATGTACATATATCATTATCTATCTCTAATAGGTTATGAGTCACCATGCCCAATATTACATGGTACATACATACACCAGAACAAAAAAAAAAAACCAGGGTTTGAATATCTGATATTCAGCTAAATTATTCTTTACTCACACCTATGTACAATGTGCATATATTAAAACAAATGGGGTCATCTAGTTCATTGCATATGGCTACCTATTATCTTACTACTGAGTTTTTGTAGTAATACAGATGTCAAAGCTATGTCGAAAGTAAAAATGTTGAGCGTATTTCTACGATGGCATTTTTCTAGTTATTTGGCTGGTTTGGTTTAGCAGTGATATTTAAAAACACTTGATTGATTGGCTGAAGAGAAACTTTAGTTTTTCAGCAAAAAATAAGCTTCCAAATTAGTTCTATATTTTATTCAAAAACATAACACTCATCATGCTATATTTACATGGAAAACAGAGTCCATATTATTCTCAAATATAGCTTCCTTTGTGGATAAGCAAATTAATTTTTTCAAAAAATCTACTTGTAAACTGATATGGCAGATTGGATTTCTGTACTAACTCGTTTGATAATGATCCACAATGTAATCAGGTGTGCAGTGGTGATGAAAACTGAAAATTAGCCATTGGAATGCTTTTGCAAATGAGACTTTGGAAGTCAGCAAGGAGGCGGCTCAGAGTTCTGCGGCAAAATTGCTGATCTTTATCATTTAACTAGCTTAGATAGAGTATGTGCTGGTTTGTCAAAATGTGCAATTGCTTCACTGAGCCCACAAAAGAGTTTTGAATGAAGTGACCTTGGCAGGTAATCATAAATTTTCTGTTTATGACACCATCAAATTAGATTTCTGACAAATTCATCTTTCTCACTATCCTACATAGACTACTTGTGGTACGGACCACTTTTATGTCTAATTAGCTAACTTCCTATTTAAAAGTAAAATTTGAGGGAATACCATCAAACTTAACTTTTGACGGTTTGAATGTTCCTATCAGTAGACTAAAGTATGTGACACGCGGCAATAGAAGTGGGGACATTGGGAAGAGAGGAGCAGCTGCCCCCAGTTTAATGACGGTCTTCAAATCGCCAGTCAAGCCTCAAATTATTTCAGTAACATTTTAGTGCCATTTAAAGATGTAGATATTTTAATGGGAGAAGCATGTTTTATCACCAGCCAAACGTGAAACTTCTATACCTTTGAGACTCATTTATTTAAAGCATGAAAAAAATCAATAAACAAATTAAGGCACATCAAGTAGACACATGTAGATTGTTGTCTTTGAAAAAATGCTAAAGAAGAATAAGGCTATTACTGTCACTGAGTTATTTGGAATCAATTAACAAATACTCCTATGCAAATATAATGTAGTACCTATAACAGCCAATAATAGACTAATGCTCTCAAGTATCAGACATAAGAGCAATGGACTTTATCGTCTCAGACTTTGTTTTTTGTTGTTGTTGTTGCTTTTGGTTTTTCCAGGTATAGTCTCACTCTAGCCCTGGCTGGCCTAGAATTCACTCTGTAGTCCCAGACTGGCCTCAAACTCACAGCGATCCTGCTACCTCTGCCTCTAAGTGCTGGGATTAAAGGCGTGTGCACCATGTCCAGCCTCCGCTCATACTTTATAATATTCAACTAAAAAGAAGTGGAAAGCTTGATACCTTCTGTTTGAGAATATTGGTCATAACCAAAGATCAAAAGCAGAATTCAAGTAACCCCAAAACTGAAGGCTTCCTGTCTCCAAGAGCTGTCTCACATTTGGGTTACAGATTCCTGTCGCAGAACAGTTAGCAAACACTGGCCCTGGGCAGTGAAAGTTTTCCCAGGTTGACAATGTGGCACTTTTAGTATTTGCCTTCAGTCTGACACTTGGCAACTCCATAAATCAAGGCTTCTCAAAGTCAGATATTGTGTAGTATAAGGCTTATCTCTCAAAGGCATCACATTTTTGTCTCACTTTAAGTGAGTTGTTCAAAATTGAAGATATCTCCATGATTGTACAAACGGATAATATGGCCAAGGCCCCGTTGTCTCAGGCCAGGGAACCGTGTTCCTCATTTTATAAAGAAAACCCATATAAGGTTATCTTTTGTGGCTAATATGTTATAGCTGATTATTTTTAGAGAAACATGTCAAATGCTAATAAATGATTAAGTGCTTCAAAGAATGTTGACAGAGAACCCCTGAGCTGAAATAAGATTTTCGATGAAATTTATGATGTGAAAAAAGTTTCTCTCAGAGCTCTGAAAAGTCAAGAAGAGGTTGGTTTTGTTTGGGAGATAGCTCAATGTGTTGTATGGGTATACCTTGGCCAAATCACAGCTAATTTTAGACTTATTTTCTTTCCAATGATTTTATAGTAGAGTTATTGCTCTTTCCCTATAGGCTTGCTAGTGAAAACACAAAAGAACCAAAAAAATCATTAGAAACACAGTGATAGAATGTGGGAGGGGAGTGTGGAGTAAGAGGGTGGATAAAGATCATTTTTGAGCCAGAAATGTATTAGCTAAGTTGATTGAAGCTTTTCCTAAGCAGTTTTCCCTTTTTGACGCTCCTGCCTCCTGCTTTCTGGCCACAGTTCCACTGTGGTTTTCAGGAAGAAGAAGAACTAATCTTAGGATATTTACTCTGTCCCCTGCCTCTACCCCCTCTGCCTTTTAAAGGGCTTCTAGATTCTATAGAATTTAAATGTCATCTGGCAGTAATTTATCAGTGTCACATAAGTTATCTCACAGATAGAATTGGGTTTAAGTGTGACATGAAGTGTCTTGTTTTGTTGAGATTGTTCAGTCTGAGTGCTTTATTCTGAGCCCTGAAACTGTAGGTGTCCTAGGGATCTTAGGATATTCAGCTAGGTAAATGAGCCCAGTGGCTCTGCTATTTCTCTTGGTTTATCAGTTCAAAATATATAATGTGTCAAAGAAGTGTAAGCACAGACTGTGGATGAATTTTTTAATGGATGCAGATGCTAAGAATATAATCTACTTTCTTTGCATTTTGGAGATAGGTCCTGTTTTTAAAGATTTATTTACTTATTTGTAAGCAGAGAGAGAGAGATAGAAAAGAGAGACACACAGAGTATGGGTGCCCCAGGGCCTCCAGCCACTGCAAATCAACTCCAGGTGCATACACCATTTTGTGTATCTGGCTTTACATGGGCACTGGGGAATTGAACCCGGGTCATTAGACTTTGCAGGTAAGCACCTTAACCACAGAGCCCTCTATCCAGCCCTAGGTTCTTTCTTTCTTATAGTGCTAGGATTCAAACCCAGTACCTTACACGTGCCAGGGAGGCATTTTACCACTGAATCATACCCTCATGTCAACGATCTGTTTCTTTAATGGTCTGTTACAGACTTAGGATACATTGCATTGTGATGCTAATAATGGAATGGGCTTCAGGTAATTTTAATGTCTCCTAAGAAATAGTTTTCATATTTTACATTCTCTTCTCTCCGAGATTTTTATGACAAGAACTTTAATCCATCATCAAAAAGCCAGTATTCTATTCCAGTTAGTTACAGGAATCTTTCTATAGTGGAATTCTCTGTTTTGTGAGTAAGCATAAAACAGATTCCCAGAGCTTCTGCTATACACAACTCCAGGGGACACTGTACATGTTTTGATTCCCTTAATTGGTATCCTTTAGGGGATGAGTTGACATTATTTGTGACTCACATATTTCTAAACAATATAGCCTAATGTTTAAGTGACTAATTGCATTTCGAGAATAAAATTTGTAATTTTATATTTGTCCCTGAGGGCATGGATACCCTCATGTTAAAAAATAAAATATCCTCATGGATACCATGCATGTTAAAAAATAAAATATCCTTCCCACTTAAACAGAAGCTTAGCTTAAAGTCTATGTGTAAATGAATACACTTCGGACATGGAAATCTTTGTATGAATAAGGATGCCCTATCTTCTTAAACACTAGTTTAAACCCAGAAAGACTTATCTGCCTCAGGAAACTGAGATAAAACAGAATACATCCTCTCCCAGTGTTGGGAAATGCAACCTTTCCATTCTGTGCCTCTTGTGGTGTTTATACTGTAAGCATTCCTCTGTAATGCTGCTCATTTGAAAGAAATGTTCAGAATTCAAAATGAGATGGAAAAGACCGGTTGTCTTCCTCTAATCCGGTGCTCATACACCCTCTAAAATGAGCATCTTGCAATACCTGTGTGTGCTGCATCTAACCCCACCCCATCTACGTGCTTTCAGCAACTGTAGCTCCTCACAGGATCCCGTAAGACAGGGAAGGGGAGCAGGATCTGTTTCCTCTCATTCAGTTCCTTGACAAGTTTGAGGAACAGGGAAAAGGGGATAGAAGAGGAAAGTTTCTTTCCTACTTCTTCCAGCATGCTTGAAAGTTCAGAATCCCAGTAAGAACATAGACGACCAGCAAGCCTCCAGCCAGAATTCTAGCAGCCATATAAAGAAGACCCGACCAACTTCACTAAAAAATACAAAAGCCAGATGCATGGACATCTAATTTCTTAAGAAATACATTTAGAAAATGAGCCTGACTAGTTCATGACAAGGTGTATCATTGAGTTGTCTTATGATCAAATGCATTCATTTGCTCATTTTTTTTATTCAAGCATTTGATGAGTGAACACTATGTGCCAGGCACTGGGATGGCCATTGTATATGTAGCAAAATATTCTTAGACAAATAACAGTGAAAGCTCAGTGCACACTCTTAAAGATGTAAAAAAAAAAAAGAAAATGGTATGTATAGTTAATGAGGCGAGAAAACATTTACTAGTGCAAGACGATTAACTTTAGCATTTCCTGACTTTATGAAGCCTGATTCCTTTTGAATGAGCAGGGCATTAACAGGGTATTTGCCCCCATTTCATTTCTCAGGAATGTAATTTTTAATTAAAAGGGAGAAATAAAACATGTAAATCTCCCAGTTGGAGAGCATTTGTGTTTTTGCAAAAGCCTGAAAGAATAATTGTTTCTTGTTCATGCAACTTATTCTTTTAGAAAAAGATTGGAAACCATATAATATGAAAACAATTTTATAATGTAATATTGAACTAACTTATTTGGGCTAGAGGGATGGCTCAACAGTTAAGGCACTTGCTTGCAAAGCCTGGTGACCTGGGTTCAGTTCCCCTGTACCCATGTAAATTCAGATACACAGTTGTACAATTTTTTCTGGAGTTCATTTGCAGAAGCAAGAGGCTCTGGTGTACCCACTTTCTTCTTCTTCTTTCTCAGTCCCTTTCCCTTCAAAAATGCAGATCCGAAAATTGTAATCTCTCAGTTATGATTAGATTCCCTACTATCTCTATGTTGAACTCGAGCAGCAGTGTTACAATTTTCAGTTTATGTTTCCCTGTCGTCTATGATAGCTTGGGTCAGAGGTTGAGCTGCAGGCCTCCCAGTGGTATGAAGAGCAATATTCCAGTTTTTAGGCTGAGCCAAAAACAATACCAACCTCAAAACAGAACTTGGATTCAGAGCAGAGCCCGTTTTCATTGGCCAGCCTCCTTCCCCTTTGATGGCCTGAACACTCACTCATCTTGAATCTTCTGATAGCTGTACCTACCTACACGATCGTAATTTTGACATACTTGGAAATAATTTAAGGCAGAACACAATTTCTGAAGATATACAAATGTTTGGATATTATTTTAATAAAACAGCTAGGCAGATTAACTTTTTTCACAAAAATAGAGCTAGTAGAGCAGATAAAAGAGTGGATAGATAAGTGACAGGTAATAGATGATGATGGATGGGTGGGTGGGTGGGTGGTGGAATGAGGAACTAATAAAAGTATTATGAAGCTGAAAAGTCCCATATCTGCCACCCACAAGCAGGACTGACAATGGTCTAGTTCATCCTGAGCTCAATGACCTAAGAACCAGAGGAATGTAATGGTGTGAATCTCTGTTCAAGAGCCAGAGAAGGACAGAGAAGGTGGCTCAGTGGGTAAGAGTGCTCACCATACAATCCCAAACCCTCACAGAAAGAGCCAGATGGGGCTGCATACATCTGTAACCCCAACACCGAGGGAGGGAGAGACGGGAGGATTGCTAGGGCTGGTTGGTCAGCAGTTTAGCTGAAAAATAGTGCAAGCCCCAGGTTCACTGAGATTCTGCCTCCAGAAAATGAGTCAGAAGAGTAATAGAAGACACCTGATGTTCTCTGTACACACAGAGAGGGGGAGAGAGAGAGAGAGAGAGAGAGAGAGAGAGAGAGAGAGAAGCCTACCTCAAGCAAGCAGGCTGAAAAAAAAAGATGCATTCTTCTTTTTTTCTCCTTTGTTCTATTCAGATCCTCAATAGATTGTATGATGTCCACCACACTGATGAAAGTAATCTACTAAGTCCATGGATTCAAAGGTTAATTTGAGGGCTGGAGATATAGCTCAGTGGTAGAATGCCTCCTCTTATGTCCCAGGCCTTTGGCTCAATCCCCATGACCACAAATTCTAACTTACACTTAGAAATATTAATCTTCCCCCACTTCAGAGACCAGTCAAGTAGATATATAAAGTTAACCATCACATTAAGTGATTAAGAGAAAATCTTAAGCTGTTTGTAGATATTTCATCATTATTTGACAAAAAGCTATGGGTTTAAAGGCTATTTTATTGAATCCTAAACATGTCTTTTTTTAAATAAGGCCAGCTTTTTCAGAACACTATTTGTCAGGTGTTGTCATGATCAAGCATGCGCTCTGGAGTTGGAACAGCTGCGTTAAAATGTAGATTAAAAAACAAGTATAGTGGTTATCCAATGAGGAACAAATTACACTGCAGTTCTGTGGCTTAAACAGTGAAATCATCTGCTAAGTCACTCCCTGTCTATGAGCAGGAAGTCGGGAGCAGCCTAGCAGGACTTTTCTGGTGCAGGGTGCCTCTGAGCAGTGCTACAGAGGCTGGCTAGCATTGCACCAGTCTGAAGGCCGGGGCATGCTCTCACACAGCCAGGAAAGTCTGGCTCCTTGTTTTCAGAAGGCCTCGCATCTTTGGCTTGTTGATCTCTCCATGGAAGTGTTTAAATGTCTCATGACATAGCAGATGGCCTTTCCCAACGTGAGTGATCCCAGAGAGAACAAGGAGGAAGCCATATGCCTTCCAACATGTCACAAACATCCGACATCATCCCTTTCACCACATTTGATTCATTAAAAGCAAATCATCAAGTCCAACCCACATTTAAGAGAAAGGAAATTAAGCTTCATCTCTTGATGGGAAAAGAAACAAAAGATTGTGGACATATTTAAAATTTTAAACCAGCTTAGCAAGTTAACAAACTGCTAAGTGCCTCATCTTTCTCCCATCAGAGATGGGGACAACAGTAATACTGCATCCCTGGATGGCTTAGGAAAGTTAGCAGGTGTAAAATCTAGTATAACTTACCCTATGCACTATAACCACAGTATGAAGTTTCTTCACCACACAAATCCTTCCTTCTCTGCCACGGGATTCTCTAAACTGCAGTATGGTCCCCGTCTTACTGTAGATGGCATATGAATGTTAGTATCATTTGCTTTATTGGTTCGTCTAAGGACGATGAGAATGATTCCACACAATGCTATCTGGTTAAATGATACTAAACTGGGTCTACCAGAGTGTGTGCAACCAATTAGGACCTTTTTATTCAGGAGTAACTAACAATTCTTTTAAAATAAATTGAGTTCATAGCTGGTTCAGAGCCAAGTTACACACACGTTCTCAATCTGCATAAATGGCTTCATTACTCTCAAGATAAAGGTCTGAGTGTACTGAATATTCATATTTTGTTTCTGAACCCCATCAGCAAGTGCTACTGGCTGTCTCAACCTTCAAAATGCATGTGATCTCCGGTTCTAACCCCAAAATCAGATTTGTGTGTCAGACGTTCAGCAGGCAACACACTAGACACTGATGCTTTGGGGAAAGAAAGGTTCATCATGAAGGCTCCAAGCACATAGGCACAGTCCAAGGCTTGAAGTTCACTTGTCCTCAGCAATATGACTATGAGTTATGGGAGAGAAAATGGTACAGCCAGGGGAATCTACGCTGGGGAACTAGTAGTTTCACAAGTTTAATAAAATCAAAGTTTTCAGACTTCTTGACACTAATAAGTCACTGGGCTTGTAAATCACCCTGGTGTGTTACCTCATTCTTCGGCAATAAAGATAACACAGTAATCAATTCTAAACGATTGTCACAGGAATGGGCACAGGGCGCATGAGTTCAAGCTCTGGTCTGCCTGGTATATTTTAACTTTAACTAGGGAAGGAGAATGGTTGAAACCTCTTACAAGAGAAAACATTTTCCTAATTTCATCATGGGAGCTCAGTTACAAATGCTTGGTGTCTATTTTATTGTGGAAATAAGGACTTAGCCATCTGGCTACTTCATGCTAAGAAGGAATGAAATTATTTTACCTGAACTTTGAAATATTTACAAGTATCTAGGGTGAATTCAAGGCTCTGTAAAACCATAGCTTGAGCTCTTTTAGCAACTGTCTTATGGAAAATATTCTTAAAAAAAGATTTAATTATAACATAAATAATAATAAAGAAATAAGATATAAAATTGACATTTCTCATGTAAGGCAGCTCAGAAAAAAAAAAAAAGGACTTAAATCCCTTGGGAATCCAGGAAACAATCCTGAGAACCAGTCCTTTTCTCCTAGATGTCTGGCTGACTGATTTCAAATGCTTTGGTAGGAAGTTTCTTCACAACACAAATTCTTCCTCCTCTGCCACTGGATACTCCAGAGTCCCGCTTATCCTGCACTGCTTTAGCTAAAGATCCTGTTCCTTATCACTGAGGACAAGTGGACCAGATAACATCATTAGCTACAGTCTGTCTGTGATAGACAGATTTCTAATCATGTGTTCATGGACACCTAATCTCCATCAGGGCCAGGAGGTTCTACTGTATAGAATCCAGCTCTTTTTATCAGGGTAAATTCATTCATCCATCCATTCATTCATCTGCAGCTCTGAAGGGAAAACCCAGACCAGTGCTCTACCACTGAGTTCCATCCCCAGCCTCTCCCTTAGACCTTGAGAACAGTTTTAGAGAGCTGGCCCAGTGCTTAGTTTCTTGGGACTGGTAGATGGAAAAGGGTGTAGAGAAAATAATAAACAACTTGCCCTTGTCTTCTGTTGGAGGAGAGAACCACAGTCTTCCAGCTATGCAGACATGCCCGTGTCCAAGGGACACATTCAAAAGCCCCCAGAAACAAGTACCCTAATGGAATGTGTTGATTCCTTGAAAGATTATCTAAACTGGGCTTTGAGACAAGCCTTCCCTGATTAGATAAAGCCTGTATACTGGGAGGAATATCAATACTGAGTATACCAGATGCTGAGCTCTTCATGGGTCAAACAAAGGGTGCATTTATTTCCTCAATCAAGGTACTCCTGGGAGACAGGAACCCTATACATGAGAGTTAGATGAACTTTTATTCCTAAATGACAATCTAACCAACTGTTTGACTGTAGCACAGGCTCAGGACATGTATGACCTTAAGGTGTATGGCAAAATTCAAGCTTGTTCTTTGGAAGGGTTAAAAGTGAGTTAATGGTATTTGACTTCTTGAGTCCTTGCCATATTGACTTCTTGTCATATTGCTTATTATTTTTTTAGTTATTATTTATTTCCAAGGAGAGAAAGAGATGGGAGAGAGAAAGGGGAGAGAAATGGGCATGTCAGGGCCTCCTGCCACTGTAACCACACTCCAGATGCATGCACCACTCTGGCTTTATGTGGGTACTGGGGAATCAATCCCAGACCTTGCAAGCAAGTGCCCTTAACCATTGAACCATCTACCCAGCCCTGGCATATTGATTTTTAATGCCCTAATATCCCACAGGAAAGTTAGAAATTATGGAAAAGTTAGTTACAGATAAATATATGGATTTAGTATGGACATGAACAAGAGTGGCTTTGGTTGACATATCCAGCATCAGTAAATTTCCTATACAGGCCAGTGTTTGGGAGAGCCTGACCATAGAGTTACCATAATTTATGAATTCAAAGGTTGAAAAAAAAATGTTGCAAACAGAAATCATACTGATTAGTTCCTAGAAGAATTCCAAGAGTACCTAAGGACAATTATGTGTGTAATACAGTTGAAATCATCACCTTCACTATTTGTCTATAAAGGTGGTGTCTTTAAAGAAAAGTTTTATGCCTCACATCGCTTGTCCACTGTTTTAAATTTTCAGTCTGTGATCACATCGCTTGTCAAACTAGGGTAGGGGTGAGCTTGAATTGAGTGCAATATATTCAAGCTGATAGCTTCGCAGAAAAATGGGTAATGGTTAGACCATCATAGCATTTAAAGGTCCTAGGGTCTGTGTTCTTTCTAGGACTTGAGGACTTAGTTTCAAGCCTTAAGTTGGTGAGGAAGGATCTCTGAGAAAAATCCGCTGAAAGCAAACTCAAGAATAGAATTTAAGGAGTTTAAACAACCAGTGGTTGAGATTTCCCTTCCTAGAGTCAAGTCTCCCTCTGGTGGGGGTGGCTGGAATGTCCTCCCATTCATTAATTCATATGGGCAGAATTGGAGACTGCTCTCAGGGGCAAGAGTCTTGGAATGGCTCTTTTTAAAGTATGATTCATCTTCAGTCTCTTTCCTAGTAGATTGTGTTCTTTCAGTGTGTCATTTCACATGATGAGACCCTAGAGACTTCTTTAGCTCATCACAAAAGCAGCCCCATTATTACTCATGAGTAAACCAGTAAATTAACCTGTAGAATTACAGGATGTAATAGTGTGCAATAGAGATGAATAAAGGAAAGAGGTGCAGAAAGAATTGAGAGGGACTGTTAGTGACTGGAGACAGTGATTGGGAGAGGGGATGAGTGAGGGGAACCATGGATAGAAGGTTGGGGGGGCATGATCAATGCACAACATATACACACATGGAAATAGTGTTTGTACAATTAATTTGTATAATTAATTTATTTATACTATTAATATGTAACAAGAATGTAATTTTTAAAGAAAGGCAGGGGAAGGAAGGAAGGAGGAAGGAAGAGAGGAAACAACTCTTCTCTAATTCTGCTTTTTGGTTGGTAGAATTCTTGTTTTTCTAGCTCTTGTAACTTCTTCACTTTAGGGCAGTCTTTAATCCTGTGTCCTTCTTTCTTTCAATAAGGGCCTTGATTTTTCTTTCCTTGCAGGGCTTCCTCTCTTGTTTCTTTTCTTTTTGGTGCTATTTTTGTTGTTGTTGTTGTTGTTTATTTGTTGTTGTTTGAGTTAGGCTGACCTGTGACTATGTAGTCTCGGGATGGCCTCTATGGAACTCATAGCGATCCTCCTACTTCTGCCTTGCTAGGACTAAAGGCTTTCAACACTACACCCAGCCCTAAAGTTATTTTTTTTAATTCTTCTCCCATTTTACAGGGTGAGCTGGCCTGGGGTTTTAGGTTGCTGAACCATGACTTTGCATTTTCACTGAGTAGTTTCTCTTGCATATTGGACTTCCTCTCATTTGCCTCCTAATTTATAAAGCAATTCTTATTGTCAAATATTATGATGACATAGGGTCCTGCTTCTGAGCCAATAAAATATATTGTGGTCATGCAACATTAGAGAAAAGACTATTTTCTACCTTTTCCTAAGTGAAATCAGCTCAATTGATAACTAGAGGGTAACCCAGAAACAAACTGGAGGTGCCCATGACACAGCGATGGAGAAAACACACCACATCAAACAACTGATTCATGAAAGAGGAAGAACAAAAATTCAACAATTCCTCAGAGTTCCTCAAAACCAGGGTCCCTCTTTCTAGGTCGCTTACCTGGAGCCTAAGAAGAATGGAAAATTCTGTGGCCCTGGTGTTAAGGCAACTCACGTACTGGATCAACTCATAAGTCCACTGAAGCTTAGCAGTTTCACTGTTCCAAGTGGTTTTGTACCAAAGGTGCCCTTTCCTCTACAGAAGAAAATCTTGAGAAGTCCCCAGGACAAATAGTACCCTAGCAGCTTCAGGGATTCCTCAGATGTCCTATCTAGTATCAGGTTTGGCCCATAGGGTCACAAAGCTCCTGGCTGGCTCACCTTATTTTGTTAACAAACTAAGTCAGATTCAAATGCCCGATGGAGAGTCAAAGCCAAACCTAAAATAAAGAAACTGAGGCTTAGAGAAATTTTAATCTTGAAGGTACTAGTTGAGAAGGTGAAGGACAAGGCTTCAAATCTAACTTCCCCCAACAAGCATGATTGCTTGCTATGTAAGGGAAAAAGTCCTTCAAAGTAAACTGGTAGCTTCCCAAGCTTTGGTAAAATCAAGGCTTTTCAGACTTCCCAACAACACTGGACATTGAGCAGTGGGTCCTTTTGAAAACCATGCTTGCAAGTCACCCTGTGATCCTCTTGGTTCCCTTTTCTCCAAAAATGATGACAATAGGCACTTAGAGTTATAAAAAGTGAAAGAGTTACATGCTCAAAAATCTGACCAAACGAAAGAAAGAATGTGCCCTATCTGTTGTTAGTTTTTAAACATTAATGAGGGAGAATGGGTCAAGCCTCTTGCAAGAGAAGAACTGCTATTAATTTCACTCAGAGGGCTTGGATCCAGTTCTTACATTAGTTCTCACCAACACTCCTGTTTTGACCACATTCTGCACAGGTAATGTGACCTTTGAAAAACAACAACATGCCGTATTTCTATTTATAACCCTATAATGGATGACCTCAAAGGAGGACTCAAACTTCTACAACTTTATTTCCTGCTCATTGCACGGGTCAGTAGCCTTTTTGCTATACCTCCAGCTTACCATAGAACCTTTGCACTTACTATTCTTTCTAATTAGCATGCTCTCAGCATGGTTTACTTTATTGTTTTCCTCAAGTCTCTTTTTAACTGTTCTTTCTGTAGAGATGCTGTCAAGAAAGCACCTGAAATCCCATCAAGATTCTTGACACAGCTTCTTCCCTTTGCCACCATATCAAGTATTAGTGTGTATTTTGACTCCCTCACTGTAGTTTAAACTCCATGAGAACAAGGAATTTGTCTTGTTCATTGATAAATACATGAACTCAGAATGGTCTCAGTCACATCATGAATACTCAATAAATGATGATTGAGTGAATGAACAAGAGAAGTTATAAGTTCACTGATTAATCCAAAAGTTGTGACATATTTTACAGATCTGTTATGTTAATATATCATATGATAGTGTTTTTAAAACTATGAATTAATGAGGAGCTTTTTATAAATTATAAGGTTTTATATAAAAATTCCAACTTCTGGCTTCTTTAGAAAAGTAAAGTTATTTTTATATTTGGGTTTCTTAACAAAAAGTGCAATGCTTTTTAGCAGCTGTTCCTTTCAGACAAGGACACCCCCGGCCCTATGACTGTTATTTATTTCTTATATTAGTGACTTTCTGTCTTAGTCGGGGTTCTCTATAGGAACAGAACCAACATAATGAATTGTTGTAAAATGAGGGATTTATTGGATTAGCTTATGGCAGTCCCACAATAGCAGTCTACAAACTCGAGAGTCTAGGAACTGGTAGAACTCAGTCCACAAACTGGATGCCTCAGCAGTTCCAATCCAGCACTGAAGGCCTGAAGGCTTTGTGGGGAGCCACTGGTCTTCAGTCCAGGCTGGAAGGCTGCGGATGCTTCATTACAATGTCAATGAAGGGATGCATGACAAGCACCAGCAGCCAGGCAGGCAGGGGAAAAAAGGTATTTTCTTCCCCTTTATATAGCCTTAGGGAGGGGTCTTGCATCCCATTCCCAGACTAGTTGATTTACTGAGTCTCTGGAATTTCCTTCCTGCACTGCCCTCCCAGGAATAGATGTTTGTTTCTAGCTCCCCTGAACCTCCTTACATCCTGCCCCCTAATGAGAGGGCTGCCTTCCTGAGAACAATATCAGAGACCCACCTAAGATGACTGAACAGATCAAGTTGACAACAAAACTTAACTATCACACTTGGTTACTTATACCTGGCTCCTTTACTGCCCTGTTAATGTACCTGGCCCTGTTTATTTCCAGGACCACGCATTCAGCACATAATGTGGTAAGTCTGCCAGTATTTGCCCCAATGTATTTGAGTAAGTTTTGGTGTCTAAGTTAGAAACAAGATTGGCCCTGTGTTCAGTTTTCAAATTACATTCATAATAAAACACACATTTTAGCCTGTGTTCCCATTGTAGTTATAGAATAATCAACTCAGCTTGACAGACTCAGTGGAATCTACATTGCTGGTAAAATGGCAAATCCACCCAATTGTGTTTCAAAATAGCTTTAACATCTGTAAGGTTATTTTTACAAAATATTTTTAAAACCCATAGATTTGAAATATTTTTCTTCTTTTCAAAACCTCATGAATATTTGATCCAGATGTTTACCTTACATGATTCATTTGCAGGGTGAGACAAACCCAGTTGTCCTAAGGAAAAAAAAAATAACCACAGTTAATAGTGGATGAAGCCTCCTAAAAAGAAAAATTCACACACACTTTATATATAAATACACACACACACACACACACACACACACACACACACACACACACACATATATATATATATATATATATATATATATATATATATATATATATATGAAAGAGAGAGAGATGATACCATTATGCTCAGTGTTTGGATTTTCACAGCATCAATATTTACAAAGCATCTGGTCTGTATCAGACACTATTCCAAGCAATCATGGAACTTGTATTTTGTCTTATACTCTAGAGAGCAAACAGCAAAAACTAACCCAGAAAAAAAAGTAAATGTTATATGCTGTAAAAGTTGGTAAGAGCTATGGATAAACAGAAAAGAGAAGCAGGGTGAGGGTGAGGGTGAGGCCTGGCCAGTCACTGTAGGATCAGAGTAGGTGATTTGGGGATGAACAGATCTGGCAGGACCTGAAGGAGGTTCAGGAAGCCAGGTCAGTCTGTGGGGTAAGAGCTGCTGTGTAGGGTAAGGAATGACCCAGACCAAGTGCCCAGAGGCTGGAATGTGCCTGGCTGTTCAGAGTGGTGTGGTACTCTGGCTGAGTTACTGCTCAGTTAAGGGCAGATCAGGACAAGTGTGTGTGCATACATGCTGTTCTCCATACAGCGCTATTCCACAGGGCAGCTGAGTCTCTTCCACCAATGAATATTTATCACCTGTCTTTATTTAACCTATACTTTGATTTGACCATGGCTTGAGATTTGAGACTTCTTGGTAGGATGCAGGTTCAGAGTTCTAAGGAGACACTAAGCAACTGGCCCCAGTTGAACCTGGAGACGATCCTGATGAAGATTCCATGAATGCATGATGAGTTCTTCCTGACAGCACTTTCATTTTTGCCAACATACTCTCCTGTTGTTTATATTGATTACTGGTGCTTTTCAAAGGAATAGTCCATGAGAATAAGAACTAGAATTTATTATCTTAGCTCTGCCTGCATCCGCTCTACATTAAGTAATGCATCAACTCAGAGAAGGCCTCTCTAACAGAACTCCATGTCTCCACACAGCTGCTGGCAGAGGGCTGGCCGTTTGGAGCAGAGATGTGTAAGCTGGTGCCCTTCATCCAGAAGGCCTCCGTGGGGATCACTGTGCTGAGTCTATGTGCTCTAAGTATTGACAGGTAATGGTTTATCTTTAAGCCAAGAGGATCCTGAACAATATACAACTGTTTGCTATGCGACTTAGGAAATCAACTATGTAATTCAACAAAATCTAGCTTTCCTGCTTGAAAAACAAGTCTGTTTTCATCCCCAGATATCGAGCTGTTGCTTCTTGGAGTCGAATTAAAGGAATTGGGGTTCCAAAATGGACAGCAGTAGAAATTGTTTTAATTTGGGTGGTCTCTGTGGTCCTGGCTGTTCCTGAAGCTATCGGTTTTGACATGATTACAATAGACTACAAAGGAAGGCCGCTACGAACCTGTCTGCTTCATCCAGTTCAGAAAACAGCCTTCATGCAGGTAAGTTTTCCTTTTCTCCTTTCTCTTCTTGCCTGATAATATTTTTAGCATTTTCCTTAGGTCCACACCCCCATCCTTGGTAAGCTATTGATTTATGACTGTCCTTGGCATAAATATAGAGTGTAGATCCCAAGACTGTGGGTTAACTGTGATTAATGGCCCAAGTTGAAAAATCAGGGTCATGAACTAGGGAGAAGGCACAGTGCTTGCTGTCAAAGTCGGGGACCTACATTCAGATCCCCAGCACCCATGTAAAAGCCAGGCATGGTGGCACATGCCTGTAATTCCAGTGCTGGAGAAGTTGGGACATGAGGATACTTCAGGTCTGCTGGCTTGTTAGTCTAGCCAAATAAGTGAGCTCAGGTTCAATGACAAACCCTGTCTGAAAAAAAAACCACAGTGAAGAGCAAATGACATTGACCTCTGACCTCCACATGCATACATACACATATGTGCACTCACCGACATACACATGTGCATACACCACACATACACACAAATAGAATCATAACCATTACCTCTCCAAGAACCCTCTAGATCTCAGAGATAAAACAAGATCTCAAATAAAACAAGTTCTCGTTAGGATGCATGTGACTTTATAGATTTTTGTACTCAAAGTCCCATGAGGACAGATTACTACCATCTACTGTGCATAAGACAACCTGGTAGACCCCAGAAAAGCTTCAGCTAATGTTCAAATAGAAGCCATCTGCTAGGAGTGGATTCTAAATATCAAGCCTGTCTGCCCCCTGGTACTAAAAGAAAACATTTCTTAGCAAAGAATTCCTCACCTTAGCTATCTACTTAAAAATGTTTGAGGAGGAAATTTGAAAAGAATAATGAGACTAGTTTCCACAAGGTAGATCCTAAATGTAAATGATTTTTTTTCAACAGAATGGGCTAGAAGTCATTAACACAATAGGTGCCAGTCTAATAATCACTGAGGGTTATTTTCTATTTTATATATAAGAGCTATATCAGACTTTTTGAACTGTGTATATATTAGTAAATAAAAGAGTAAAGAAAGACATTAATGTGAAATTAGGAATGGGATTATTGTTTACTGAAAGGGGGAAATGCCACACAGGTTACATAAAATATTTTCTAAGACAGGTATATCTGTATCAATAATATCTTTAAAAATGTTACAGCAATAACAACCAAGGGAAACAGCATAACTCATGTGACCTTTTTAAAATTGACCTTAGATTTATACACTACTGACCTAAAAGGTTAAGGCAAATGATTGCATATCTATTTTTTCCACTAAACAAACTTGGAAACACTTCAACTAAACACTATTATATACTTACTTATTCAGATGCGGTATTTCATAACAAAAATAGACTAGAGATACTTGTTTATGTGAGGATGCATTACTGATTTGCCAAATAGTTCAACTTTTCCCATCTGCTTAAATATTATGTATAATTATACCGCATTGTCACAAAGAACGGAAAAATTTTGCAATGTTTATTTTATTTAATTATGTATTTATTTATTCTGTAAATATGGTCTGAGAGATTCCATATAGTACTTATAAACTAGGATCTATGGGGGAGCAGAGAATTGTTCTTTGAATGTATGTTTTGTTATTGAAATTAAACATTTGGCTTAGTAGGATTTTTAACAGAAAAATATTAATCACAAAACTTTTCTCCTCCCTATAGTTTTATAAAACAGCTAAAGATTGGTGGCTATTCAGTTTCTACTTCTGTTTGCCGCTAGCCATCACCGCGTTGTTTTATACATTGATGACTTGTGAGATGTTGAGGAAGAAGAGTGGTATGCAAATCGCTTTAAATGACCACTTAAAGCAGGTAAGAGGCTGTGAACATTTGATGGACTGTGGCCATAGTGATGATTGTGAAGAAAATTATGATGATGATAATAAACTATAATTAATCAGCAGACCATATTTCCATTTTGTTTTCTGGTAGTTTTTAATCATAAAGAGTATGTCTTATGCTATCTATTTAGAGATATTATATATAACCTAAAAAGATCTAATGAGAACTGTTACTTTTATTGTATCTTGTTATTTAAGATGGGATCTCATGTGACCTAGGCTGTCCCCAAACTCATTATATCCAAGGATGACCTTAAATTCCTGGTCTTCCTGCCTCTACCTTCCAAGCAAGAAGCACCATGGCCATGTCCAACCTAAACCCCCTCACTTTTTAAAGATAGATCCTTGGTCACTTTAGTTCTAATTCACATTAACTATTTGACTGAAAGATTGCTTTCTGGAGTCTTTACAAAAGTTAAGGACTTTTGAAAATAACATTAAATGTCCTATGGGGAAAGTATGTGCTACAATTACAAGAAAGTCTCTTTTAAAGGACTGTGATTTTGTTTCAGAGACGAGAAGTTGCCAAAACGGTCTTCTGCCTGGTCCTTGTTTTTGCCCTCTGCTGGCTTCCCCTTCACCTCAGCAGGATCTTGAAGCTCACTATTTATGACCAGAATGATCCCCACAGATGTGAACTTTTAAGGTAAGAAAGGAGGAATATAATGGAATGGATGTGGCCTGAAAGTGGAGGGGAGACAATTTGGGGGAAGAGGATCAGTCAGAGGAGGACACAGGGATGAGAGGGCAGCAGGGGAGGGAGATGAACAAGAACAAAGTACAGTGACATATATGTATGTAAATGCCACAATGAAACCCATTTTGTATGCTAACTTTAAAATTTAAGTTTAAAATGGAAGAAGGGAAATCATTGTATAATTGAGTGCCATTCAGAAGCATTCCCATCAATCTTTCTCTCAGGTAAAGAGAGTAGCACTTGTCTGATCCTTGGGGAGCAATTAAGATTCAAAATTTACTTTCACTGCCATTTTAGAGGGAGGAATAGAGGGATGGAAAAGAACCCTATGAACACAGCCACAGAATTGTCCAAATGATGAGTGAGGGGCAAGATTGAAAATGGCATATCTGATTCCTCATTGCACTTGTGAATCCTTTCCTTATTACCAGCTTTAGCACATCCAAATGAGATTTTATTTAAAGAGAGTTGGACATGGGAGAGGAAGATGAGGGAGGGCCGTAGAAATGACAGAAACAAAATGAAAGAGAAAGATGTCTATCAAGTCATTCATTGATAAACCTGCACTATTGGTTATGGGTGATTTTTTTAATTCACAAAAAAACACAGAGTACAAGGAATGCACAAAGTAGCATATTTTTACAAATAATTTTTGGTTTTTTTTCAGTTTTTTATTGGTATTGGACTATATTGGCATCAACATGGCCTCATTGAATTCCTGCATTAATCCAATTGCTCTCTATTTGGTGAGCAAAAGATTCAAAAACTGTTTTAAGGTAAGAGAACATTCCAAAATAAAAAACTCCATGTAATCTAGAATCAACTATTGCCTTTTGAAACCATTAAAATTTCTATTCAGGGAGAGCAAGAAAGTTGCTCTTTAGTTCCCCCGGCATTACACGTTGCATGGTTTTAAAAAATATGACATTTACATATAAGTTACTGTAGTTGATTTTTTTGCCTCTACATCCTATCTGCCAACTCTCCTCTGCCTTAGTCAATCAGTTATATTCATGAAATTGCTCAGGAAATTGATTTAACATGCATACATCAGTGTCTAAAAGATGTCATATAATCAAATTAAAGCTAACTATTGTTGGATGCTCTGGTTCTCCACTTTGGTAATTTTGATTATTCAGCTTAAATTTGTATTATTACTAAATTAATCCCATTATCATATGGAATATAAGAATAGAAACTCAAAAAAGGAATTTGAATCAGTTCTACATCATCTTTTTCTACTTTCTATATATGGGACTAATGTGTTGCCCCATGTGGAAAATGTCTAATTATTTCTCATTCATCTGCCTGCAATATAACTTCCAACCATCTATTCACTCCTTCAGTAATCCAACACCAAGGAAAATATGCCTCCCTTTTCATAGGAATAAGCCATTTTCCCCAGTATTTCATTATTGGAAAGCCAAAACTTCACTTCCTTATAAACACTAAGATAGTTTAAAGAACAAAAATCAAGCCATTAGAGCTGCAAGAGGACTTTAATTAAGATCAACTCCCTCGCTTTAGTGAACAGAAAACATCCTTATGCATAGAGTTTATTATAAAACAAAGAGAATGAACAAAGTTTTAGAATTTGTAAAAACAAAGAAGTTAGATGAATAAAACCAACACACTTGCATCCTCACTATGTAACAATATTGAAAAGGCACATGTGCCTAAAACAGAGCAAAGTAGTATTAGAATCATTGACACAGAAAATGTTGCTGACATGGTCAGATGAGAACAAGGTTATGGAGTATCTCAAAGACCCTCAAACACCAGCCCAACTACAGTCATGTATGTGATGAGATTTATGTTTACAAAGGAATAAGTTTTGCATGCTATATTTATCATATATGGTAAGAGGAGACTTCTGGGCTGGAGAGATGGCTCAGGGATTATGGACGCTTGCTTGCAAAGCCTAGAAGCCTGGGTTTGATTCCTCGGTCCCCTTGTAAAGGCAGATGCACAGAATGGTACATGTGTCTGGAGTTTGTTTTCAGTGGCACTAAGCCCTGGTGTGCCCATTCTCATATTCTCTCTCTGTCTCTCTCTCTCTGTCTCTCTCTCTTCCTCTCTCTCTCTCCTTGCAAATATATATTAAAGAATAGACTTCTGGGGAATTTTAATCATGTGATTTTTCTTCTCTGTGTTTTTGAGTAAAAACATTATCACATGCCACAAATATTTTTAAGGGGGCCAGTTAAGATGGCATGGCAAGAAAGGGGCGACTTGCAGAGAGGTCTGAGGTAGAGACAAGCCTGGCAGCGTGACTGAGGCAGCCGTGTGACAAGTCACTCTCTTTTGCAGTCCTGCTTATGCTGCTGGTGCCAGTCATTTGAAGAAAAACAGTCCTTGGAGGAAAAACAGTCGTGCTTAAAGTTCAAAGCCAATGATCACGGATATGACAACTTCCGTTCCAGCAATAAATACAGCTCATCTTGAAAGAAGGAATATTTGCTGAATCTCATTTTCCTTACTTTGGACGGACATCATTAAAAGAATAGGAAACCTTTGCCAAAACAAAATGGAAACATGTATCCTTGCACAAAACTGTAGAAACTAGGAGGGAATGCTTTGAAACACTCGCAGATACACCTGAGGTTTTAGGAGCTGTTTACGGCATAAGAAAAGCGCTGAGAATGAGGGAAGCCGTGTAAGCACTTAATGTTTTACAGTTATAGCACTTCAACAAAGCTCTTAGTAGCTTCCAGTGTACTCGTACGCCTCTACCATTAAAAACTCAGTATTTCTGTCAAGGAGGTTTATAGTTAATTATATGAATGCAAACAAGGGAAAAATGTGTCCTGCAAAACAGACTTTTTAATGACATTTCAATTATCCAAATTGAAATTTTAAAAACTTTTAACTAATAAACAGCTTTTATTATCAACAGTGCACACCATTGGTCAGATGTCAATCATATGCAACGTGTGAATGCAGTGTAGCTGGTGTATAGTTTTGGACCTTAAAAACATTCAAATAATCAGGAACAAATTTTAAAAAGAAAATCATAGCCAAGCTTTTGAGGTCATTACACTCTGTATTCAGATAAACTCAGTTGTCACAAAGAGAAAGGCAAAGTTTGAGTTGCCTAAAGGCTTTTCTGAAGTCAACCATTCGCATAATTACAAAAAGAAAATACTCCTTATGATTTTTCAAGGACCATTCAAAAACTCCTTTGTAATTATTGAGGTTTGAATCTTCTTTGCTTAGTTCCATCCTCTGTAAATACTCGGCTATATGCACTACCCATCAATGAAGAAATGAGGGGCCGGCCCCAGTGCGTATAGCTCTGGGATGGAGCAATGCCAGTGTCCACACAATGGACAGAATGTGAATTGCCTGGTGCAGTGTCCACATGGCAGAGAAACAGGGGCATCCTCCCTCACCACGTTGCAGTTAAAATGGTCTTTATGATGCCATAGCTAAATGCTGTATTTAAAATCGCACAAGTTAGTCAATTTAATAACTACCTGGGAGGCTTGTTACTAATTTTTATATTATTCTTGTAAATAAGCAATAGAAAGGTAGTCTTGATACGGTGTTGTTATTTTAAGGCCAAACTTCTTTAGAGGTCTGCAAAATCCTCTTTACTTTGTGCATTCTTGCCTGATTTTTAAATCCCCTAGAAAAAGTGTCTTAGGTTAACTCCGGATGAGGAGTGTGTGAAAGTCCGCAGAAGAGAAAAGGAAGAGAGAGGAAGTGAGGAGGGGTGGAAGGAACCCATGGGGAAGATTCCCATCTTAGCCTGGCCTTCGTCATTGCCCCGTCACATCAGTGTGAAAGGTCCTCGTACTGTTCCAGTAAAACACAGGGCAGTGTTCTCAGAGTGACTTCAGGAACAAATTGGACCCAAGAGCTTTAACTCCATCTTAAAATATAACAGAATTCCACCCCCTTTCTTTTATTAAGCCAGGCCACATGTTCAAAATTAGCTAGGAATGTTGTTTTCTGCCAGAATCCACTATGATGATACAAAAACCCCAACAGGACAAGGTGGTCAAAAAGGGACAATAATTCACATGCCACATTGATTCTTTTATACATCGGTTCTTATTTATTCATTTCTTCCCATTCATTTCTTCAAATGCCTATCATATCTGAAACGGCATTACAGAATTTCAATTTCAATTGAGGTTCATTAATGTTTTCTCAGTATGTGATGTGCTTTTCATCCCTAGTGTTTTAAATCGCTTTTATTACTATGTACAGTTTTTACATTGGAATGCCCTCCTCCTATATAGCCTAACACTTTCCTTCTTCATGGCAGAATTGTGAGTTGTAATCAACTTGCCCAATTATAAAACTACAGAGTATTCAAGCAGTGTTGGAAATGAAATTTCATTCAGTGGCTCTTTGGAAAATGTCTGATTCAAAACCTAAGTATATGGATAAAGGGTGGTAAGAAGCAAACATGATGTCTTTGCAGAATTAAAAACAAGATAAGAAAAGGTGCTACTATCTAACTGTCATATATTTTCAAGTATTGTGAACTATCTAATGTAGCAGCAGATAAAACTAGTGTTAACAAGGATGGGATAGGTCAAAAGTGATTTTAACCTGTGTTCTCCTAAATCACCCACTGCTCATATTGGCCTGTGTTCAAACACCTTCCAGTATTGACAGCTTACAATGGGCAAAGGAACACTGTTTATAACAAACCATGGGTATGCTGTAGCTAACATAAAACTGTAATATAACTGTGTAGAATAATTATATATTTTGTTTTTCTGTGGTCACTTAAAGTGGCAACCAGTGTAGTTATGGACTCCTCTTTATGTAAAAAAAAGACAATAAAAAATCAAATTGTTTAAAAAAACAGCTTCACTGTGTAGACACCAATTCATTCAATTCTGTGTTTAAGGAAAATGAATATATTAAAGGTGGACATTATTTATGTTAAACCTATGATTATCAAGGAAATATGAACATTGTTCAATTAAGATGCCAGAAACCTGATTTTGTCATACTTCTGCTGAAAATTCACTAAAATGATAAAAATTAAGTCAATTAGCAATTATAAACCCACAAATCTGAAATGAAAAAGAAGATACTAGCCAGCTAGGAATGTTGACCTAAAACCCATGTGGATGAAGGACAGTAGTTAAATTTTTTATTTCATGTATTTGCAGAGAAAGAAAATGAGAGAGAATGGGCATGCCAGGGAATCTTGCCACTGAGTACTCCAGGTGTATGTGCCACTTTTTGTGTCTGTCTGGCTTTACATGGGTACTAGTGCTTTTAACTGTTGAGCCATTACTCCAGCCCCAACATTTATATTTTTGCTTTCTCTCTTTAATGGCCACCAGTGAGATGGTGTTGTAGTCAATCACACACAGCTGGGATGAATCACCAAACCAGGCACAGTTTGGGGAGGAACGTATTTATTGAAGTAAAAGATGCAGGTTAAGTTCCAGAATGGTGAAAGAGGCTAGTCCCCTTTCACAGGTCCAAGCAGAGAAAGAAACCGTCACCAACAACCCAAAAGCAAGCAAGCACACTCAAAACTCCAACTAGCAGGAACTCCAGGCTTGAGCTCAGACTGTTCTTTGTACATGTAGAGCTGGAATTCCAGATCCACCCCACACACACCTTAGAATCCAGCCTAGCACATGAAGAAACACTTTAATACACTCTTGAATCTATTAGGGGACACCCATTCAAACTACTCCAGATGGGTTGACATGATTCACCATCTAGAATCTTATTCAGAAGATGGAAGCAGCGGTAACATTTTCAGAAAAGGGACTGGTGGCTCAGCCATTAGAAACACTTGTCACTTTAGCATGAGAGCCTCTTGGGCTGGATACCACCAAGTTTGATTCCCCAAAACTCACATACAAAGCTGGATGTGGCTACACATGTCTATAAAACCAATTGTGAGCAAGAGCAAAGACAAGAGAATGACTGAGGTTTGCCACTGCAGCTCCAGGTTGAGATATCCCGTCTCAAGGAAATATGTGGATGACTGATAAGAGAAGAGCACCCCAAATGTTCCTTTAACTTACACATGCTTGCACATGGGGGCACATGTATCTGCACACATATCACACACACCATATATACTACACCATGCATGCACTCTACACACACACACACACACACACACACACACACACACAAGAAAAACTGACATAAAGCTAAAAACAAGACAATTGAAAATTGGACAAGACCATAGCATCCATAACTTTCTTATATAATTGATGATAGCTGCACAGAGATATAGAGAAAGAAAGAGACAGAGGGAGAGAATGAGCATGCCAGGGCCTCTAGCCACTGCAAACTCCAAATGAATGTGCCATTTTATGCATTTGGTTTTACATGGGTACTGGGGAATTGAACCTAGGTCATTAGTCTTCACAGGCAAGCAGTCCCTGCAGAGGCTTTTAAAATAAAGATAGCCACAGCAAGAACAAGAGAAGTTGAAAATTTCCTCCCTACTTGGAATTGAGGAAAAGTAAACATCTGTTGCGTGGACAGATTTCCAGTCCTCATCCATTCTCAGTAATGACCAGTAGCCAGTGAACATTTCACCTCAGAGAAGACAATGGAGATGTGGAGAAAATTTATGGGGAGGAAATACATAATCCAAGAGACAGAGGAATCTGTACAGATATCAACATTGAGATTGAGGAGGGTTCTTACCCGAAAGGGTTACTTGCTTTCTCCTTTCTGCTCATATATTCTAAACTGACAGCTAATGCTACATTTTAAAATTGAATGTGTAGGCAAAAGCCAGTCCATCTTTTAGGAAACTCTGAAATGAAATAAATAGGAAAACCAATGTAGAGAGATTAAGGCCACATAAAAAGTTCAGGAAAAAAGAAAAGGTCTACAAAATTATAATTTTTCCAAGACAATAAGAATCAACAAAAAAAGCAGGATGCTTAATGAACAAATGAAGCATACAGGAATCAAAAAACTGCTCTTAAAAATCAAAAATATGATAAAAGATAGAAGAAATAAAATAATACACAATAAAAGTGTCTCAAAGATCAAACTTGAAAAATAAAAGGACAATGTCCAGTTAATCTGTCAAAGTATATTTTAGTAAACTAAGGAAGGAAATCCAGGAAGCAGGTGAATCCAGCACAGGAAAGACTCAAAAACTATTGCCAACATGGCAGTCAAGGGAAATACATGTTAGCCTGTCCAAGAAGCCATCCATCCCAATTTGCTTAGAATAGAATATCTTCAAAGAAATTTGAGAAGAGATTGGTACATTTGACCACATTCATAGGAATTTGTATCTCTATGACAGCATCTAAGGATACACGAATGATAGGAACATAGAAAACCACGTAAACAATGCAATTAGACAATGTCCTTATGAATCCATTCTTGTTCAGAGAAAATATGCCTTCATAGCTGTGTGGTTTGGATATAAGCATATTTACCTCATAAAAATGACTGCTTTAATCAAAACTGTGATATAAATAAAATACAAAGTGATAGAAAACAATTAGAAGAAAAGTATATTTGATGGTTACTGAGTTTAAAAGCTAATTCTTAATTTTCTGTAGTAAAAATGTTACATCCACTTTTGGGAAAGATGAAAATATATTTATCTAGCAACAAAGAGTTGCACTTTTAGAGAAATTGTTCATGGGATCATATGTGCTGTAATCAGGCACAGTTTATGAGACTTAAATATTTATTGAAGTTATAGATCTAAGGGAAGTTCCATAATGGTGAAAGAGGCTGGCCCCCTTTCACAGATCCAACCAGAGACAGAATGAAGCCATCAACCAACACCACACACAATAGAATAGAAAACACACAGGGGGTGAAGGAGAGAGTTCCTTCCCCTTTGTATAGCTTTAGGGTTGGGTGGTGCAATCCTCTCACAGGTTTGTTGTCTCCCTGAGTCTCTGGAATTTTCTTCCTGAACTGCCCTCCCTTGAAAGAATGTCTGTTTCTAGCTCCCCTGAGCCTCCTTATATCCTGCTCCCTACTGAGAGGGCTGCCTTCCTGTGAACAACCTCAGAGACCCATCCAAGATTGCTCACAAATCAAGTTGGCAACAAAACCTAATGATCACAATATGCAAACACTAGATTGTTCATAGAAGCATTGTTTTAGCTCTCAAATGGAAACAACTCAAATTTCAATAGCAATCCTTTAAATAACTTAATTTTGTGGTACATAAAACTGAATGCTCTTCAACAAGTCATTCAAACTTACCACAATTAATATTTTGGTCAGAAAATTGTCATCACTTATGTCCCACACACTGTATAGCATCCCCTGTCTCCACCCCCTAAACACTACAGCATCCGCACAAGTTGTGAAAACCAAAACTCTTCCAGGCACAATTAACTATCTCCTGGGAGGAAATCACCAGCATTGCATAAAACTAGTCTTCTACAGTATAATTTCATTACAATGAAACTCAAGATATGGTACAACCAAGCTATACTTTACAGTCCATTGATGAAAATATAAGAAAAGGAAAGCAGCAGATCATAATACAAATAAGGACAGTTGGTGTTCTTGGGAAATAGAGGACAGCTGTGACTTAGAAGATATAAATGAGGCCTTTGGAGCAGTATTTATAATGATTATTTATATGATCTTACATAGTTCTCTTATATATTGGCATACAATGCAACATGTTTTATACAGTGAACTCCAAATTATTCAATTGAACATATGTTCTTTTAACATATGTTCTTTTATGCATATTTCATAACTGACAAAAAATTATAGGAAGTATAGAGCTATATCTAATTGAAAGCTTAGGAAATAGTACTTTAATGCTATTGAAGCCCAGCACTTGGGAAACAGAGGTAGGAGGACTGCCATGAGGTTGAGGCCACCCAGAGACTACATCGTGAATTCCAGGTCAGCCTGAGCTAGAGTGAGACCCTGCCTCGAAAAACAAAACACAAAAAAGAAAAAAGAAAATAAAAACATGTGGGAGACATAAAGTCAGACACACAAAGTGACACATACATCTGGAGTTTTTTTCAGTGGCAAGAGAACCTGACATGCCCATCTTCTTTCTCCTCTCCTTCCTCCTCCTCTTCTTCCTCTTCCTTCTCTCTCTCTCTTTCTCTCTCTCTCTCCTTTCTCTCTCAAATAAATAAATATTTTTAAAGAAAGAAAAAATATTTGTGAGAAAAGCTGTAAAGGCTAGGGAAATAAAAGGTAAGGAAAGTTATCCAAAGGAGAAAACAAAATCAGGATATTGTATGTTTTCTTTCCTACTCAGCAGTTACTAATAAATCTCTATTCTGATAATATAGCTGATAAGTAGATATGGAATCAGTCCTTTGTATCCCACGTGCAAATATGGGTAAGCTTACCTCATGCAATAACTATGAATTAATGTAATGGAAAATATCTAATCATGCCTTTTAAGTTGTTTGACTTGTAAGTGAAGCAATAAGAGAAATGTGAAATGTGTCCAACCCCTTATCACTGCTGTCTCAACACATGCACACATACATATGCACATGTGTGCATATACATAGAAGCATACACCCCATCTGCTGCCCCTGAAGCAATTCTCAAACCCAGCACTTGATTAGGAAGTAAACCGTTTTTTTTTTTTTCCTTAGTAAACCTTTTTTTTCAACCCCCGGCAGTGTCCTCCTTTGTTCTAATAGGTTGCAGCATGACTTTTCAGTCTGACTTTCTCAAATAAATATACCATTTGAAAATCTTGTAAAGCCCCAAATATATTATACATGCTCTCTTTCCATCTATTCCTTTTTCAAGTAATCTCTGAAATTTTAGAATTATACTTGCATAGGAGTATGTTTGCATCCAAGTTTCCTCAATAAATTCATACTAACCTGGACTCACATTATTTAAAACTCTTGCATTGGGCTAGAGATATGACTCAGTGTGTAAAGGCACTTGCTAGCAAAGTCTGATGCCCTGTGTTCCCCATTACCCACATAAAGCCTGATGTACACAGCGGTGAATGCATCTGGAACTCATTTATAATGGCAAGAAGCCCTAGTGTGCCCATTTCCTCTCATTCATATTTTCTCCTCTCTCTCTCTCTTTCTCTCTCTCTTGCAAATAAACAATACATATTTTTTAAATACTCTTGGATATCTTTTCAGTTTTTGTTTTTTGAGACAGGGTCTCACTATGTATCTGTTGCTGGCCTAGAACTTATGATGTAGACCAGGCTGGCACTGAACTTTCTGTGATACTCCTGCCTCATTCTCCCAAGTGATGGTCTTATAGGCTTGTTCTACCATATTCTGGTTAGCATGTATTGTGACATTTTCACACATGTGTATCAAGCACTTTCTTCTTTTTCACTGGCTTCCATCTGTCTTCATCATGAGGCTCCCAGACTAAAGCAGTTTAAGGAAGGAAGGTTTATTTTGGATCAAGATTTGGGAGATATAGTCCATCCTGAAAGAGAAGGCATGGAAGTAGAATTATGAGACAGCTCAGCTCATGTCCTCAGTCAGAAAGCACGAGAAAGATCAATGTTGTTCCCCAGCTTCCTCCTTTCCCCCTTCATTTAATCCAGGGCCTGTCTACATGTACAGTGGGTTTTCCCTCCTCCTGAAATACCTACAAAATGCCCTGAGGTATGTCTCCTAGGTGATTCCAACTCTGGTCAGGTTGATAATGGAGATTAACACCACAAAGTTTCTTTTTGTTTTTACTTTGCAACTTGGATACTTAGTTCCCTAATGTTAATGTCATCAGATGCCAAAATTCTTCAGTGTAAGAGTCAGTTCAGATATTAACTCAAGGAAGTTAAGTAAAAGCTCTATAATATTATATTTGAATTGAAAATATCAGTAAGAACCCATGATGTATTTTCTCTTAAGGATGTTCTATTGTTGTCCACTAAGATAAATGTCCAACATGGTAGCAAGATACACCTTAACTTCCACAACCTCTGGTGTGGTTGTTTGATCCAGGTGTCCCCCATAAACTTATGTGTTCTGGATGCTTAAGCCCCAGCTGGTGGCAACTGTGGAATTGGAACCTTGTTGAAGGTATGTTGTTGGGGGAGGGGCTCATGGGTGTTAGAGCCAACTTCACCTTGCCAACGTTTGGCACACTCTCCTGCTGCTGCTGTCCATCTAATGTTGGCCAGGAAGATGTCCATCCTCTGCTCATGCCATCATTTTCCCTGCCATCATGGAGCTTCCTCTCAAGTCTGTAAGCCAAAATAAAACCATTCCTTCCACAAACTGCTTTTAGTGTGGCTCTTTCTTCCAACAATGAGAAAGCTGATGACAGCATTTGGTTTCTAAATAGCATTTGCCATTGGAAAGAACCAAGGCTCTTTGGAGAAGTGGATGATTCCAGATCTGTGACAGGATATTGGCAAGATGGGTCTGGAACCTAAATTGGTATCAGAAAGAAAATAAACTACAAAAGACTTCTAAGTTTTATCAAAAGATCTAAGAATCAACTCAAGGGGATTCCCACTGGCCAAAAAAGGGGCATTTGAACAACAAACAGAACAATTCCTGCAATGAATCAAAGCACAAGTAGGTGATAATCTATCAGTTAAAAATAATACAATGAGCAATCAAATCATCACATCAATTTTACATGGCACTTTGTTAATATTTTCATGATTGCATATCACATGATTGCCTATGCAAGTGACTCAGAATTAAATGACAAGTTTATGGACTACAATTACCTTGAGGAACTCATTGTTTTGCATCAAGAATGTAAACAACTACAGTTCTGTAGATAGGACACTGATATAGTGTCTGACAAATATTTTACTCTATGAATTTACTTTTTTTTTCTTTTTGGTTTTTCAAGGTAGGGTGTTACTCTAGCCCAGGCTGACATGGAATTCACTATTTAGTCTCAGGCTGGCCTCAAACTCACAGCAATCCTACTTCTGCCTCCTGAGTGCTGGGATTAAAGGTGTGTACCACCACACCCGGCTGCACTTACTTTTATTAAAGTCACCCATGGCTGCCATATTGTAAATCCAAGTGTCAAACTTCTCTCTTTAGGTAGGTACCTAGTAAGCCAGATCAGTAATAGGTAGGTAGATGGCTAGATAGATAGATATATGATAAATACCTAGATCAAGATATGTATGCACACATTGCATTATGGGTAACTGACCTGAGTTCTTTGAAAAGTATGAGATAGAAAATATTCAGAAATAGAAATAAGTTCTTCTCTTTCCTGACAATGATTTTGAGTTGTAGAAATAAATATAAATAACACATCTGCTTCCTGAACATTAAAACTATCAACATTTAAAATGTTCAACAAAAATATATCCTGTTATTGATATTTTTCAAATTGTAAAATTAAGTTATGTTAATAATTAACAACAAAATTTAGACATAATTATAAAACTTCTATTCAAGTCAGGTGTTTTTTTTTCTATAAAGAACTACAGAAAAGGCATATGATGTAAGAGAAGTTTATTACAAATTTGTAAAAAATAGAAATGTAGATGCTTAAGTTTAAAACATATTTTAATGGACAAAATGCATACTTTACAAGTGATTGGCTATGGTTTAAAAATGAATTATTCCCCACTGGCTCATGTATTGAAAGCTTGGTCCCCAGATGTGGTATGATTATTTGAAGTACTGGAAATTTTAGAATGTGGAATAGTTGGAGGCATCATGCCCCCATTGCCCATCTACATGTCCCTGCTATGATGTTTTACTTCCTTGTTTATCCAGAACTTCCAAAGACCCAAGGACTCTGGTCTGAAGGCTCTGAAACTGTGAACCACAAATGAATCTTCACTGATATATATATATATATATATATATATATATATATATATATATATATATATATGGTTTGCTGTATTTTATCTCAGCAATGGGTCTGACTATTGCATCATTTGAATTCTCTACACTTTTTAGATACAATTTAGGATTCAACTCAGGTGTTAGAAAGAGATGAGTTGGAAGAGGAGGAAGGGATGGGCAAAAGGCTACACGGGACATGCAAACCAAAGAAGGGAAAACACAGGGTAGAGAGGAATTGGGAGAAGAAAGGAAAGGGGTGGGAATCAACAAAAACAAACAAAAAACCCTTTAAATATTTTTATTTATTTGCAAGGAGAGAAAGAGAGAGAGAAAGAAAGAGAGAGAGAAAGAGAGAGAGAATGGGCACACCTGGGCGTCTTGCATCTGGCTTTACATGGGTACTGAGGAATCAATCCTGATGTATTAGTCAGGGTTCTCTAGAATAACAGAACCAACAGAATGAGTTGTAGTAAACAAAAAGGGGATTTATTGGATTAGCTCAAGGCAGTCCCACAATAGCAGTCTGTAAGCCCGAGAGTCAAGGAACCTGTCACTGCTCAGTCCATGTGGCTGGATGCTTCAACACTGAAGACCTAAAGGCTTCCTGGGGAGCCATTGGTCTTCAGTCAAGTCTGGAAGGCTGAGGAAGCTTTGTCCCAGTGCTGCCTAAGAGATGCATGATAAGCACAAGCAGCCAGGCAGGCAGGGAGGGACAAAGATTTCTTTCCTCTTTATATAGCTTTAGAGTGGGTCTCATAACCCTATCTAAGACCTGTTGACTTCTTGAGTCTGTGGAATTTTCTTCCTGTATTGTCCTCCCAGGAAGGGATGTTAATTTCCAGTTTCCCTGAGCTTCCTGGCATCCTGCCCTCTTCTGAGAGGGCTGCCTTCTGTGATAAACATCAAAGATCCACCAAAGAAAATTAAAAATATCAAGTTGACAACAAAACCTAACCATCACAAGTGTCTTTAATTCCTGAGCCATCTCCCCACCCTTATTTTACCCTTTTTATAATATGTAAAATTCTTTAATTAGCCATGCATTCTATTTGTTCACTTTTCCCCTAATTTTAGCAACCTTTGTTTATGCCAATCTCTCCATGTAAGAACACAAATCACTTTTTTTATTGTCCATAATGACTTACATTATTTAATGAGCCACAAATCACTTTTGATTCATATTTTATCTGTGATGATCAGATGCTCTGGATTCTGAAGAATTTCCCAGATGGCTATATCAATAGACAGAGTAGATTTTGTAGTAAAAATGATGATGAGTCATCAGAGATCTGAAAATCTGATAATAAAGGGTAATCATCTTATAAAAATTCCACTAGATGATTCTATTGAAACCATTCTTCCTATACAAGGAAATTTCATATCTATTTAGTAGATCCCACAATATCTTGTCAATAGTAGGTATGCACTAGCTGTCAAAAAGTGTGGCCAGTATATGAAAAAAGTCTACATATTACAAAAATGGTTTAAGAATATCTCTTTCTGAGAAATTTCATTATAAAAACATGGTATGTATTTCTACTCCAAGCTGAGTTGAGTTAAAGTTTCAACCTCTTACAGCATAATTTCTGCCTTATAAAATATTCAAGTTTATCAATAACATTTAGATTCCCTGGGATTTTATGAAATAAAGGATTATTAATAAATTATTTTGAATTTCCCTACTCTAGTTACTAACAATGGTACAATTCATACAATGAATATGAAAATCTTTCCTCAAATTCAAAACTTTCACTAATGGATTCCTAGTTGCTGAAAGGGCATTTTAGAGATTATATACTCATACATTTCTGATAAGCATGTGACCCATGGGAGACATAAATATCCTCACAAAGAAAACACAATTTAAGGAGCTGGGCTTCTCATTTCATTCAACAGAACAAACTCTTCCTTTCCCGTTAATTTATTGGGTGGTCTAAATTTTAAAAAAAGTTTTTCTACTAAAAATGTATATTAATTTTCTGGTTATTTCACCATTCCCATTCTGTTCTGTGTATAAGAACCTGTGCAGAATTGGGTAGTTAGTGTCTGAATATGAACACTAACCTAAGTACTCTGATTTCTAACCAAAATTCATTTCATTCCATAAATATCTTTTCCAGTTAAAATAAATAGATTTTTAAAGACAAATAACCTGTATCGGTTTACCCTGTGTCACTCCAAAGTTGTTTTGTGTATGTTTAGCTGAGTGATGAAGTATGGCAGGGCAAACATAATTGGTTCTGAAGCATTTGACACCATGGAATCATTTAACAAAGACCCATCACCAAAAGGACATTTTAACAGTATAAACCCAAAGTGAATGCTTAGTGCCTAAGGAAGGAAGGAGATATCATGGGACCTTGTATCACCAGGACTTTTAGAATAAACTTCCCAAAACTTCTCACATGTTAACTTGCGTCATGAAATCAGTCAGTCCAACAAGTCTGGAAGTACCTGCACTTAAGGTTAATGAATCTAATTATTTTTTCTAAAATACATGTTGATTGCTTGTTTATTCTTAGACAAAAGAACAAATAATTACAGAGCTGATTTTTGACAAAGAGATTAAAAATGCATTCTTGTCTGTTTAATATACTCTCTACTTTCACAGAATTTTTGTTATATCTTAGGCTTCTGACAAAAAGTCACTGAAATCATGGCAACTGGAAACAGAATTTTCATGCTTATAAAATTTAAAACTGAATTGCAGGCTTCCATCCTGAAAAATACTATTGATTTCCCTTGTGACTGACTGGTGAGCCTGTGAGTGAGGATGAAATTGGATAATTAAAAACATTCATGGGCTGAAGAGATTGCTCAGTGGTTAAGGCACTTGCCTGCAAAGTCTAAGGGTCCAGGTTAGATTCTCCAGTGCCCATATAAAGCCAGATGCACAAGGTGGTACATGCATCTGGAGTTTCTTTGCAGTGGCTAGAGGTCCTGGCATGCCCATCCTCTCTCTCTCTCTCTTCTCTCTCTCTCTCTCTCTCTCTCTCTCTCTCTCTCTCTCTCTCTCTCTCTCTCTCTCTCTCTCTCATAAATAAATAAAATATTTTTAAAAATCCCTCATCCTGCTTCCTCGTGTCTTCCCAAAAGCTGGATGTTATGGTTATAAGGTACTGGTTGAACAAATAGCGTTTAGTGGTTCCAGATTTTCTCCTATAAACTCTTGAATCCAAAAATTAGCAGTGTGACGTACTTTAGTGAAGAGGAATGTGTTGTTTACTCTCTTTCCAAGTTTGCCTGGGGGATAACATTGTGCTCCTAGCTCAGAGGCTGGCTCTAGATCCTGCTCACTGTGACAGAAGAGTCAGGAGACAAATCACCTGCGTGGTTAAGGTAGATGTCCATCAGAAGTGTGTCCTTCCTTCCTCCGCCTCTTTTCTTCCATCTCTACCAGTACAGATGTAACTGTTCTTAATCTCTTCTGACTAGCTTCCCAGCGCTCGTGTGATACCAGGAGATGGAAGATGATACTGGATATCAGGGCTGTCAAAGGCCAAAGTGGACTAGCAGAAGTTAAATATGATAACACCCATTCAAGCAAGGATTATATTACAGAGATTTATTTTCTCCACCAGAAAAAATTCATTTGCATTGCAACATACAGGAATCATTTGTATGGCTATGGACCTTTAAAAACCTATTTAATTAAATTTTTTTAATATTTTATTTATTCATTTTCAAGCAGAGAGAGAAACAGAGACAGAGACAGAGAGAGGGCACCAGGGCCACCACCTTGTGGGTCTGGCATATGTGGGTACTGGAGAATTGAACCAGGGGCCTTAGCCACTAGAGGCAAGTGCCTTAACCGCTAAGCCATCTCTCCAGCCCTATTTAATTAAATTATTAAGTAAAGTTTTATAGAGAAAACAAAGTAGACACAAAGTCCTGTAGTCCCTTTACTAGTTTATCAAGTGCTTTCTATGATGGGAAGAGAAGAAGGTTGGGTCATACAATTAGGACGTGATGGGATTAAACTTTTTAATAGTTATTGGCCCCAGAATTTCCATGCAATAGGGAACCACACTGTCCAATAGGAAAATAATAGTATATCATCATAGATAGGCAAATGAATTTTCCATTTGACAGAAAAACCATGTTCTGAAAATATGTGGGCCCACATAGTCTGGTTATCTGAAAAGCTTCTTTGAAGATGGTGGATACCAAAAGACCTTGTTCTTATGTATGTTTATTTATTTGTACACAAAGCTATCACCAAAAATTTTGCATAACTCAATCATGCCTGATATAGACCCTAAAAAAATGTGAATTCTATTTACAACAACTTTATTACCACATAAAATTTGAGACAGTTAACCACAAAGAATGTAAGCTAGAGAGGATGGAAATGTAGAAATATGAATGCACTAATAACCTTATTTTTAAAAATTCAGATCTGTGATTTTTCCAGGAAGTTGGGCATAGTTGGGCATGAACTGAGTGCCATCTTTCAGAATCATAAAACAAACAAAAAACTTTGGGTTTCATCAGGGGAGCAAAAACCTTCCCATTATAAGAATTTTTATATGAAACATATTTAAAAGACATTAATGGACACATAAACACATTAAAATAAGAGGAGGTGTGGTCACATTTCTCCAGTATTTGCAAGAACAGTAATTCCTACAAAGCTACCAAAATTCTGAGTTGACGATTTAAACAAAGTAACTGTCCTTATATACCCACTCAAAATATGTGTGTATTCTCATGGGAAACTTAAATTATACTTTGAAAAAGGACACATTTTAAAAGTATTTTGATTAACTGAAGATTATAAATGAGCTAGCATCATGAATTTAATTATCCATCAAGTGATTAATGGAAATTTGTCAAGTTGTCATATACAGAAATAAATATTACTCTGCCTTGACACAATGACAATCACTCAAAGAAAAGAAAACCAGTTTCTTTGATTGGCCTGAATTAAAAATAAAATATAAAAGGAGAATAATATCAGAATACATGATTGGTGAGCTGCAGGTGGCAGGGACCCAGTAAGAAGACAAATAAACAGAATTTTCTTTTTTAACATTTTTATTGGCTTAAAATTATATATATATATATACATATATACATATGCATATATATATATTAACACAACAATATATATGCTCAGTATCATAGGTTATTAGATAAAGCCATTGAATCCATGATGACATTCCCTTTCATGCATTAGTTATTCTCCTCCCCCCATGACTCTTGCATTCTTTCCGCCCCCTCTTCCACAAAAAAAAAAAAAAAAAAGTCATTGTGGGTGAATTTAAATTTCGCATAGTTTTTAGGTTTGTAAGAGTCTCTAAATTTGTGTTTTGGACAATTTTGTGCACCCTTGGTGCCTCTCTCCATTATCCTTCCCTAGAATCTCTGCCTTGCTGTAGGTATAGATCTTTTGCTCCTTATCTCACTTCCTTAAAGGTTGCATTAGGGCTCTAAGTGGATTGTCTCCTGCTTGGGTGTCCCCCATCAAATCAGGTCCCTTTGGTGGAGTTTGGTTGTCCACGGTTCTCGTTGCTTTCTGAAAAATAGAGTCTCCAGCGGAGAGTGAGATTATTACTGGTCAATTGAGACAAATATTGCTAGGTTGGTGAGCCTTTGGAGGGTGTAGCCTTTCTGAGGACCTATGGTTAGTGAGGACTTCCCCACATAGATGGGGTTCTTGGTTCCCATTCAAGTTGCCTTGAGTCCCTGTAGCAGTCAGGGGTTCCCTGCCTTTGAGTGGATCTCAAAGCCAATTAGCTAGGTGTTGATTACCCACCTAGGTTGGGCACCACTGTTGCACAGATGGGCACTCCTTGACTTGCTTGTTTGGGCCATATAGCAGTGTGTTCTGCACTCTCAGGCCATCGGTTGGTGTAACTTGAAGATGCCTCCTGCTCTCTCAGGATATCCTTGGTCTGGTTCCCCTGGCAGCTTGTGCAACACATTCCGGCATTACCCAGGCTGCACTTCTGGGAGCTGATTTCATTTCTGGATGCAGCAGGGTCTCTCAGTGTTGTGTGATATCAGTCTGTGGAATCTTCAGCAATAGGGTCTTATCTTTTGCCTGAGGTGGGTATTCAGGGTTGTGACAAAAGTTTGTCTTATTTTAGGGACCATGTGGGTCACTCTGGTCAACAGCTCATTGTGGGAGGTAATGTAGCATTCATTTCAAGGTAAAAATAGTTTTGGTCCTTTCCCCTATCAAATTTTAGTGTATTATGATTTTGATTAAAGTTATTAGAATTATGCATTTCATATTAGGAGGCCCACACTGTTAGCCTTGGGGTATAAAGTTCACATTTTGTCTGGTCATCTTAAGACTATATGAGCCAAAGTCATTTCCCTGATTCACTTTAGACATTCATTGAAATCCTCAGTTATAACAGGATATTACTCAGATTCTCTTGAGCTAAAACACAAAAGCTCAATGAAAATCAAAATTTATCTCCATAGTGTTTTGTAGACTTTAATTTCCTTTCACTTCAGTTTTAGATAGTAAAACCTTAATATAATCACACGATTTTCATTTTTTAAAAATATGTTTCATGCTTCCGATTATGAGGCTTTTGTTGGAATATAACTGGAAAATGAGAGTTGAATAGTTGTACATGTTTATGTAACAGGTGCTCACGTGATTCATGTAATGATGGCCTGAAACTAGTAAAACATAAACCAGTTAAAATCACAGGGCTCCAAGGAGGAAGTAAGTCCTGTGGACAGTCTACTTCATACAGAACTCAGTAAGCATGCTGGAGAAGAGCAAACCTTTGGTGCAAATCTTATTCTGAGCATGGCAGAAATAAGAGGTTCTTCTTTGTATCAAAACTAAAGGATTAAACTTGGCATCTGCACAGTATAGCCATCCATGGAATCAACACAGGATACATGCTTTCCCCAAATCAGAAAGAATTCAATGTGGGCAAGCGTCTAATAAAGATAAATTTAATATCTGAGAAATGTAAGAATGCTAATGCCGACAGTGCCAGCTTCCTTGTCATGTGCCTCTCACCTTAGATGCGCACACTGCAGCCTGTTTCTTTTTAAACTTTTTTTATTGACAACTTCCACAAAATACAGACATGACATACCATGATAATTCCCTCCCAACACTCCCCTTTTCCCCTCCCAAATCTCCCCTCCACTGAATTCTTTCTCTATTCCAACTAGTTTCTCTTCCATTTTGATGCCGTCATTTTTTTTCCTATTATACAGATCTTAAAGAGAAGTTCCTCTAACCAAAAGTGGGAGGAACATTGATGGGCATAAACATAAGTGTTTAGAGGGCAGTTTGATGATCATAATATATCCATTTAGCCAAACAACAGTAGCAGTTTCCCTTCTAAGTATTATGACCTCCTTAGCCATAGGGTTTTGACTAGGTGTTCAGTACCAGGCATGAATTCCCTCCCAGGGAACAGACCTCAAATAATTTTGCCTGGCTGGCTTACAGGGTCAGCTGCTCAAGACCATTGAAGACTCTTCTCTTTCCAAAGGCTGTTGTGCTGCATAGTTCATTCCAGCAGCCTGACAGCTAGTCAAGTAGGGAAGAGGTTTCCAGCTCAGTCCCAGCTTGATTTCTCAGCGATCTGCAGCCCAAGTATGTGAAGTCTTTCACAATAGGTCTTTCTGAAGATCTAGTTCTGGTGGCCAACCTAGAGCCTTATTGCCTTGTGCCCTGTTTCTCTATTGGGTCTCAAGGATGCACTGTAAATTCTCAGGCACCTGGTACATAAGGGATACACCTGAGACACCATCATTTCCTCTCCTCAGTAATGATGGAGCAAAACCCTCACTACAACTAAATCCCAATTTAATACTAACTTTTCCTCAGACCCCTCCTTTATGTACACACACACACACACACACACACACACACACACACACACACACATTTTCTTCAAGTGACTCATTCTAAGTAATGGAGGACTACATCTCAGGATTAATTCTACCTGTTGTTTTCAGATGCTTCTTGAGATGTCTCCTCAAGCACTCTGCCAATGCTACTGTCACTGACTGACCGGTACAGGGTACAGTACTGAGTACAGTAGGAATTGTTGTGAAGCATTGCTTCTAGAGAAAGGGTATACTTGTGATGCAAGTGGCCCTAGAGAATTGCTCTGGTAGGGTTCTTGCCAAGTTTTTCAGAAAAACTCCAATGACAACAGATGAAAGACGATGTATGACCACCAAAGTTGAGACTTAATATGAACTTTCTCAGACTTAGGAAATTTTGCAGACACAAAGAGAAGAAGGAAGAGGAGGAGGAAAAAGAAGAGGAAAAGGAGGGGAAGGAGAAGAAGAGGAAGAAGAAGAGAAGAAGAAGGAGGAGAGGAGAAAAGCGATGCTGGAGGCAGTAAGTATGCTAACCACAAAAATAAAATAATTAAATTTTCTTCTCTTTATGAATATTCTCCTCTCTCCTTTCTCTCTCCTCTCTCTATGTACTAAAGATTGAAACTGGATCCACATGCATTCTCACAAGTGCTCTAAAACTGAACTACCCATCCCTCTTTTATACTTTTAATGTGTAGATAAGGTCTAAATTGCTCATATTAGACTTGACCGTACAGTCCTCCTGCCTTGGCTTCGTGTGTGTGTGTGTGTGTGTGTGTGTGTGTGTGTGTGTGTGTGTGCGTGTTTGATGGGAGGAAAACTGTTTATTGCAGCTTACAGTCTAGAGGGGAAGAAGCTCCATGATAGAGGAGGAAAATGGCACAATAGAGGCTGGACATCAATCATCTCCTGGCCACAGCAGGTGGCAAAGAGCAGGTAGAGAGTGAGTCAAACATTGCCAAGGGGGAGCTTTCTATAACACACCTGAGCCTCCCTCAGTCACACACCTCCACAACATGGATCTGATTAGGGACAAAAATGAAAGGACTAATTCATACCTAAATAAACATGTCTGTTAAATTCTTCCCCAATTAATTTTCTCGAGTTCTGGGTGAAAGTTATTTCATGAATGAATTCTCTTTCTGGTACCTATAGACCAGATATTCTACATTGGCCAAAAGAAAAGGATATGTTGTAAGGCTCATGTGCCTTTGTAAGGTTTCCTGTCATCCTTCCCGATAGTCACTCGGCTCTTCTCTCTTCAAGCCCCAAGGCAGGAGTGAGATCCTGATGTCTTAGAAGTAGCATTTTCCCCCTTTATGTTTTTCACCCCACTTTCATCAGCATTCCCTAGGCAGACAATGAACTTCATGTCACTGGGAAACTGTGTCAAAGTTGAAACATAAATCTTTAAAATTATTCTCTAGAACATTTTGTCACCTTTGTAAATCATATCTCAGTAATATTCCAGAACCCTGGAAAATTCACAAACTAAATTTAAAAATGAATTTTCAAGGGAATTTGATTTATATCTAAAATAGGTTAAGAATAAAAAGGTCTCCTCTCAGGACTCAGTTCTTTATCTGGCTAAAATGTGCTTCCCTGACCTACTTTGAGGATATAGTCTCTGCATTCACAACAGGTCCCTACAAGAAGCATTCATTTTTACCCGAGTGCCAATGTCTTTTGTAAGACTTTGGCTAAAGACCTTTCAAGACCTTTCATGACAGTCACTCCAGGAAATTTCCATTTAAAATTTCATTCCAAAAATATGTCATCTCTAAAGAACAGTTTGGCATATTTCTTCATTCAAAAAATGAAAGTTGTATCATGTGTTTCCTCTTTTTATTAATTGCCAAGGACCGTGAACTCAAGTTAATGCCCACACGAGACAATAGGTTTATTTTGAGTGCTTGTTAGTATTTTGTAAAATATTTCAGGTGGCTTCGGTACTTGTTAGCACTTAATGCACAACAAAGACCTTCTCTGTTTTAAAAATACCTGCTGTCTGGAATGGGGCCCAGCCCAGATTATAAGAAAAGAATATTTCAAATACTCTCCAAAGTGATTCAAATGAAAGCTGAAAACTTGTTTTGCCTTTATTTCAGTTGTCTTATTCATACCATAATACATACATTTGTGTGTCTGTCTGTCTGTCTGCCTGTCTGTTTTTCTGTCTATCTATGTGCATGCATGCATGTGTGTGTGTGTGTGTTGTGGGCATATGTATGTGCCTATGAAAGTAGAGAGGCCTTGGTTATCATTACCAAGTACTGGCCTGGAGCTCACTAATTAGGCTAGTCTGCCTACCTGGTGAGTTCCAGATTTTCCTTCTCTTCCCTTCAAGCATTTGGATTACAGGCACATGACACAATGCCTGGCTTTCTTATTATTGAAATTTTAATGTTTTTATTATTTTAAATATATTTCTTTGTAAGCAATGAGAGGAGGGAGAGCAAGAATGCCAGGACCTCTAGTCACTGCAATAAAACTTCAGGTGCGTGTACCACTTTGAACATATGGTTTTATGTGGGTACTGGGGGAATCAAACCAGGGTTGTTTAGGCTTTGCCTTAACCACTCAGTCATTTCTCCAGCCCAATGCCTGGCATTTTTATGTGGGTTCTGGAGACTGATGTTGAGCCCTCATCTTGCAGGGCAAGCACTTTACTGAGTGATCCCCACATGTTTTGAAAGAAAATCACAACAGATCATCAGTTGTGTAGTACTGATCAGATCCACATCTAAGCAGTCTTTCTCAGCTTTTCCTGACCATTAGTATGATCTGCGGAGCTGCTAACAGTCCTGAGAACCAGACCTTACCCTCAGTTTAGCTAAGTCATAAACTCTAAGGATGAAACTGAGGCATTGATCACTTCTAAAGCTCATTACCTGTTCACTGTTCAGCCAAAGGAGAAAATGACTTTTCCATATACTCTTGGCACTTTTACAAATGCCTTAGGATAATCACTGCTCATGGAGCAAATTATTAAATAAGTCAAGTTTATGTTGAGTTTTCAAATGAAAGCCTTTGAAGGTCCTTACTTCCCCCATTGTCTTAGCATGTGTATTATGTTTATTGATCAACTTCAAGGCAGGCCTGGGGCATTTGCCCATCTTAACCTGGATGTCTTCTGTTTGGGAAGAATATGTTTCCACAGAAATCGCTCATTCTTCCAGTTTACAAGTCCCAGTATCTAAATGTAAGGACATTCACATGCAGAAAATTTTTGTGCATTCTAATCCATTTTTACCAATGATAATACATCCCATCCTCTTTTTCCTTTCAATTTTGTTTCACTTTTTCCAAATTTGTAACAGCTCCTGGGGAAGATTCTTCAGCATCTCTCTTGGCTGAGTAAATATCATTGACTCGTCAGATTTGCTATTTTAGGTTATTTGTTGATATTTTTATCAGATGTTTACTCAAATATCCTAATTTGGGTTGGGGATGTAGCTCAGTTAGTAGAGTGCTTGCCTATAATGCATGAAGTCGTAGGTTCATCCCCAGTACTTTGTAAACTTGGCCATGGTGGCTTGTGCCTCTAATCCCAAAACCCTTGGAGGAGAGGCAAAAGGAACAGGAGCTCAAGAACAGGTCCAGGCCAGTCTGGGCTACATGAGACCTTGTCACAAACTTTAAAAAAAAAACAGACAAAACAATTATAATCTAATTTCCAGGCATGGTGGCACACTTCTCTAATGCCAGATGTTCTGTAAGCCAAGGAAGGGAGCTCATGAGTTTAAGTCCACCTGACAATATAGTAAATCTTGTCTCAAAAAAATGGGTTGGAAAGATGGCTCAGCAGATAAGAGTGGTTGTCTTGAAAGCCTGAGAGGGCCTAAGGGTCTAGTCTGATGCCCAGCACCCAAGTAAGTCAGTTGAGACTGTACATACCTGTAAGCCCAGTCCTGAATGATGTAGAGAATCACTAAGAGTTGATGGTCAGTGAGAGATTCCATCTCAAGGAAGCAATGTGGGTGAATACCGGATGTTCTCTGCTGGTCTCCACACAGTGTGTACAGGACACAGGCATCTGCACACTCAGGTGCATCCACTATTCATACACACCATAAACATGCTACACACGTGCTAAACATATTCTAACTTGTTGACAGCTTAGTATCAATTCATATTAAGAATTATCAAAATTACTTGACATTCTTTCTTTAGCATTTAGCCAATTGCCAACTATTTCTTTGAAATTTCTAACAGTTGCCAATCATTTCTTGCAACAATTAATTGCTCACCAACCATTGCTCTTACAGAAACTGGACAGACTTGCATTTTCTTGTGGCCAAGAAGAGGTAAGAGTACCAGCCAGGTGGATGTGGTTACACAAGGACAAGCTGAGGGATCTTCATGAGGTTACTTGATGAAAAAGAAGTGTTCTTTTTGATGATATCAGTGTTAATTTCTGGTTGAAATATTCTATTATAGTTCTGCAAGATGTTACCAATGAGGAAAATTGTATGCAGTTTATCTGTTTCATTCCTCACAAATTCAGGTATGCTTATAATTATCTCAAAATGAAGCCATGTTTTAAAAAGCTTTCCCCTTGTTTATGAGTCCCTGCATGACCGGGAGCACATTACCGTCAGTCTCACTTGGGGCTCTGTTTCTCTGCATGCTCCACCTTCACACAATGTCTCATAAAAACATTAGATCTATTCTTGGACTGAATGAGGGCACAGATACACCATCCTCCACTAGTATATCGGTGATTCTGTTTTCTTTTTATTTCTTTCTGAAACTGAGCTATTGACTCATAGGTTTAGAAGCTAAATTGGAAGGCCTAACAGCCACATCTTGCTGAGCCTCCTCCAGAAAATGCAGGACTTGATTATGGGCTATTCTCTTGTGTGACTCCGGGTCCTTGCTATTTTCCACTATGTACAAGCACTTTAGGTAATCAACTAACCTGGTAACCCACAAATCTAGGTGGGTATTGATCTAATGAATGTTTCTTATTGTCTGCCTATTTGTTTATCTTCTCTTATTATATCAACTAACCCAACATTTATAACCTTTTCAAAATATTTTTTTATTTTAGAGAGAGATAAAGAGAGTATGTGTAAGTATGGACATGCCGAGATCTCCTGCCACTGCAAATGAACTCCAGACTCAATGTGCCATCTTGTGTATTTGGCTTTATATTGGGTACCAGGAGATCAAACCTGGGCCAGAAAGCTTTGCAAGCAAGCACCTTTAACTGATGAGCCATCTATCCACCCCCTCAAACTTACATTCTTTCCATGATAAGGAAACTTGAACAGTAACTTGGGATTCTACCACTAGATAGCAATCTGGCAGGTGATCATAAGTAACACTTTTTCTTACACACATTTTTTTTTGTGTTCTACATTATCAGCTGGCAGCTCTGTGTGCTTTCTACCACATTAGTCAAATATAGGTCTTCCCATTGGAAATGTGAGCTCCATAGAGGTAGGACCCACGTGTACATGGAATGTACTGGGTGAATACTAGCTGCAGAAACAGACATAGTAAGGATGACTATGAGTACATTAATGAACCTGCATACTTTAAAGGAAAGTTCCCTAAGGCATCCTCTTAATAAACACCTAAGTTAAAGTACTTTAAAGACGAGGTGGTTGAGAGGAGTGAGTACAACCCAAATGATCTGGCAAAAATCTGGCATTTTACATAACTACTTACATTCGGTTCACTGCTCCTCTCCTAGATTAAACTGATATCAAGGATAGCCATGAAAAGACAAATCCCAAGAGCAGAAGCAGGACAAGATAAAGGAAAACTCATTCATTTGCCTTTGGTGAGGGTATTAGTCAACTTTTCTCATTGCTGTACACAATATCTGACAAAAGCCAGGAAGGAAGGGTTTCTTTTGCTTTGCAATTTAAGGAGATATAGTTCATCATCACAAGGAAATCATGACTAAAGGAGTATAGGTGACTTGTCACACTGTCAGGCAGCAGAGAGATGAATGAGGCTACTCAGGTTGCTTTCTCTTTATATTCAATTAGAAATCCCAGGCCATGAGATATTCAGGGTGTGCATTTCCTCAACATTAAACTTGTCTGGAATCTCCTTTTATCGTGGTTTAAATGTGTGGCCCATAGACTCAGGACTGACTATTGAGTCTCCTAGTGGTTAGGGCCCTACCAGGGAAGACATATATCACTGGGAAGGTGGATCTTGGAGGCCAGCCCTAAGATGTGTTTTAGGGTGGTTCTTCAGTCAGCCCTAAGGTGTGTGCAGAGCAGTTTCAGCTCTGGCTATTAGTGTTTTGAGGTGCTGGCTATTTGGTGGTATCTTTATGCATGGATCTATGGAAGTGAGCCAGCTTCTTCTACCACTGATGGTATTCCCCTGGACTTTGTAAGCCTGAAATCAGCCCTTTCTTCCTGTAAGCTGCTTTTGGTGGGTGTTTGTCCTGCAACAATAAGCTGACTGCAACAACCCTCATATATATATATGTTTCTATGGTGATTATAAACCCAGGCAAGCAAGTTTCCATTCAAGATTAACCATCACAGTGAAAACATGGTCCTTATGGATAAATCACACAAACTCAGCTAAGTTTCAAACATATTCTAGCTGAATCTTTGTTTTCCCCATTGTGAATTCCCGTTTTCATCCACACCTCAATACCTAGACTTTGGATTGATTCAAAGTTTCAGAACCAACACTATAACAATATTTGCTGTATGAATTCTGCATGCAGCTCATCCCCAGAGTCATTTACTTCAGATTTTATTCTGTATGATTTCTTTAGGACAAATAGTCCCACTCTGAGAGGGACTGACACATGAGGCTACCAATATTGAGCCTATGCTTTACTATTGCTCTATTCTGTCTTCTGGGGATATAGTATGTGCTTTTGTGTAGGAATTATTAGATTACTTTTTCAACACTGAGACTCAGCTGAATCCCCAGAAAGCTCTTGACATGAAGCAGAAGCAACATGTATCATCCCCAGGATTATTTTTATGTCTTTATATTTCTTAGCATCTGAAGGGTATAAATTGGAAACATAAAAGAAAGTAATGAATACTAAAATATTAAACAAGTAGCTATGCTAGTGTATATATATATTTTACTATTAAACTAATTCACCTCTAAAAATGTTGATTTTCCAGAGAGAGAGATAAAAGGAAGGAGGAAGGGAGCGAGGAAGAGGAAAGAAGGGGAGGAAGGAAGAAAGAGAAAGGGAGAAATTGAGAAGAGATTCAGAGACAGAGAGAAGATCTTGAAGAGCTCGGCTCTTCTGATTCTCCTTTAATAAAGTAAGAGAAAAGGAATAAAAGCTATGAAGCTAAATTGCAATGAGAGAAATGCAACAGAGAACAAAATCCAGATATACCTGCTGTGGAATTCCTGAGGTGATGCTTAAAATAATGCTAAAATTATTACAGTAGTAACTGAGATATAATGCTTATATTTCTACTCATGCCAAAGCTATCTCAGTAATACTGAATAATCAATTACTATAATAACTTCAGTCAAATTCCTTGGGAGGTATTACAGAATTAGCTAAAGCATGTTCCCAAACAAAATATCAGCCATACTGCCACTTCTCACTTTGCAAAAGCATTGATAATGTCACCAATCAATGTTAGCTCCTAATAAGAAGACATGAGTTAACAGTCCAGCATTGCAGCTCATATCTATAATCCCAGCAATTGGGAGGCAGAGGAGGAGAATCAGTATTTCAAGGTCAGCCTCAGCTACCTAATGAGCTTGAGGCTATCCTGGGCTACATGAAACATTGTAAAAAATCAATAGAAATAAGCAACAAAAAGGAAAACATTAACTAAAAAATAAGGAAGGTTACTATTCACGGTGATCTTGCTGTGAAGAAGGTACAATAAAGAAACTCCTTTTAGGTGAACCATAAATCATAGACAGACTACAAATTACTTTCAATGAAAATAGCAAAAACTTCTGTTTGTCTTAAAACATGCCAATATTTTGGCATATTTAATAAGTCCAATTTTTGTTATATCCATTAATTTCAGCTCTTAAATATAAACAATGTTTTTTTAAATTTGTCCATCCAATATATGTGACTTGTACCCTGAAGCAATCAACAAATTTAAATGTTTTAGAAAATTGCATTGTAAACTATTGCTATGGATAACCTACATTACCTACCAACATACTGTTGTTTATAAAGAAATGACTTTATGATTTGCTTATTCAAACAAGATTTTTCTATTTCAGCAAGTTCAGGATGATAAAATACAAAATAACTATTTTTGAGCAATTTGCCCAAAACCCAATCATTCCTACTACCCAGCCATCCCTCTGAATACTAAAGTAAGCCTCCTGGGTCACTGGATGGCTCCAATAGGTTTGTCCATTTACAACTGACTCCAGGGCTGTTTCCACCCTCTCCCCATACCCATCAAGTCTGAGCTACTTTGTTACAACAGCCTGTCAACCCTAATTAGTCCTCCATCCCACACTGAAAGATATACCTTAACCCAGGACACCCCAAACCCATGAGCACACTACCCTGCTTTAAGAAGTTACAAAGATGCTCAAGGGAGAGTCTCCCTTCCAATGGAATAAAGCACTCAGCTTAGGGCTGGCAGTATAGCACCGCCATAGTGTTCACCTAACATGCATGATTCCCAGAGGAAAGAACTACTTTGTCTTACCAAGAGGTTTCTGAGTAACCATTTCAGGGATTCAGAGACTCAGGAATTGACACTGTAATCTTTCAAAACATCTAACTTTATGTCACAAAAGGAATGATGTCCATTTTTCTCATTTATATACTACTACTAGTCGTAACTCCTAGGAAGTGTTTTATTGGGCAAAGCAGACAAATATAACATAAAAGCTTAACAAATATTATAAGGAATATCATCTGGTTACTTTTTATGTCTAAAAAAGGACATACTATGAAACTATTACAGGCTCTTCGTGATCATGGTCTTGGATAGTCTTCTCATGTGATTATAGCCACATTACAATCTACAACTTTTCTAATTTTACTAACTTACTATATTAGTCTGTTCCCCAGCATACGACAGGTTAGAGAACATTCTCAAACCATCTCTAAATACAGTACTTTCCACTGTGGGCAAAAAAGTCCCTTTGCTCACAGAAGGTACAATGGGTATTGGACTCACTCCATTACATAATTCATATATTTGTTTAAAATATTTTTCTATTGCAATATAATAAAACAAGGATTTCTGATTTGGTCATTGAATGATAAAAAAATAGATTTTTTTGCTATTTCACAGAGTTACTGTGTGATGCATGTTTATTCTGAAACTGCTTCAACTTTTATTAAGCCATTTCTGGAACATGTCTTATTAACTAGTTCTTAACAATGCAAAGGGCCATGTTCATATATAGCTTCATGGAGCAGTTGCTTTTCTCAAGGCTAGAGTTTGTGGGATTAAAAAATAACGTCTTTTCTTTCCAGCCAGATCAGTCATAGAGGCCTGTATGAGGTTGACAGATTGCTGGGGAGTGGGGGGACAGCACAGATTGCCAATGAAAACTCCCAATACAAATATAAAGCTGAGGGAAGGCTTTACGTATGCAGCACCTATACAGTATGATTTGAGTGGAGGCAATAACTACTAATTGTTCTGCAAACTACTTCTACTACGGTTGGGGGGAGATGCCTATAATACCCTTCGAAACACATAAATTGTAAATAAATTAACATTAATTTGTATCTGTAAAAGTTCCTTGTGGACAAAATCATTTATATTAATATCATTTTTCTACAAATTAGAGGGTTATAAATTCACCTAAAGAAATAACAATCTAAGAGAGTATATTAGATAGGATAATCAGCAATTTTTATACATTTCCACAAAGTGTATAGACGCACTTAATGTGTTCTATTAAATGAGAAAAACTAAGCCATGATTTATTAATCCACATTATCATATTTGTACATACTACTTCATAGTTAAAAGAATGAACTGTGACAAAGTGCGGAACTTGCTCTATTTATGAAACCCCATGATTTCCACATTTAGCATGTCTTCAGGTGGTTAGCATCCACCCCTCCCAGTGTGACCCAAGGCTATTCTCTAACCTGGAGGAGGGGAAAGGCATGTGGAATGGGAAATTCCTCCCAAACCCTTATCTTCCTACAAACAAGCTGACTCTTCATCTCTTCCAGAAATATTCCTAAATCCATCCACTTTATTTCATAATTCCTCTAGGGCTTTTCTGTTAATCTCCAAACTAAACTTTCACTACTTAAAAACCTTTTGTCTAATGAAAAACCCCATTATTGCAAATCAAAAGACTGGACTTTCAAGATATTTGCTTTGCTTTTAGTTCAACTCACCACTTTAAAACTGAAGTGAGGAGCCTGCACTGTCACTTTCTCTTACCATTCTGCAACAATAATGCTAATACTCCCCAAGTCAATTATTTTATTCTGTCCCAAAAGGGAAGATTTTGGTGTATATCTTACCCTATAATCCTTTAGATTATATCTAAATTATGTTCCTCTTACAAACTGGATGAAATTACGATTCGATTCATGTCTTTAAAATCTGAGCTAAAAATATTTAGAACATGATCAGTAAACATGTCAGATATTGAAACAAGTACAAACAGAATAAGTCTATGCTAACAAAAATGCTGAAAAAGAATCAATGCGCTTGTTAGACTTCATGATCAATTAAACGGAGACAAAGTAGTTTGCTAACAGAAGAAAGGAAAGCTTTGTGGATTCAGACAAAAGTCAGCTATATAAGTCATCAATATTATCCTCAGAAAAGACAGATCATTGGTTTAATTTCTGAAAAATATTTCCAAATGAGGCTAATGTTTCTCTACCTAAATTAACTCTTAAGATTAATGTTCATATTAGTAAACCAGGTTTGATTCCTAATATGACCTACAAGTAACTAGTTTTACTGTTAGCTGCTATGACATACAAAAACTTTTCAGACTTTCAATTGTCATTATGCTTAATAAAGTCTACATAGAAGAGTTAAGGTAACACAGGAAGAGAGAGTTTACAGTTTGAGGGAAGCAACAGCTGTCCAATGTCAGGAGAAGGGAATTGAGGACAAAACAACCTTTGGTGGCCGTGCATGCAAACAAGCCTCAGAGAGCAAGGACTCATTGCAATGACTCATTTCATTTTCAAGTAAACTTTGAGGCTGTGGCTCCTCTCATACTGCGTTAAATATTTAATTTTTCCTTTAATTATACCCAAAGTCTGGATGTCAAACCTTAAATTCTGTCAGCCTGCCACAGAGAAGCCGTAAATGCTTACTCCCCCAAGTAACTTTGTTAATTGATTTTATAAGACATAGATCTGGCAGGAGATCCTTTGAAAATAAACACAGTATGTATCAAGTCATCTAATTAGCTTAGACAAGCCCTAAATGGGTTTGGATGGCCAAAAGTATAAAACTGTTCGATGTACTAAATATTTTTTTGGGGGGAGGATTAACTTGTTTTGCTTTTTTATTGTTAATAATAGTATTTATTGTGCATTCAGATAAGATTTGGAAATGAACCCAACAAGTGGCCAAAGAACTCTCCATTTGAAATTGAAAAGCAGTTCTGATTAAGCACCTTCAAAATATTTTTCATTTTTCAATTTTTGCATTAGTCTTTCAATTCTTAATCCATCCATGAAAGTGTCTGAGAAAGTTTTTAAAAACATGAAAATAATAAGAAAGGAGGAAATGGGAAGGAAAGCCAAAGAGGGAGGAATTTTCCCAGCTGAGTTCACTGGCTGAAAACAACAGTAATTGACTCCAGCTAACTCAAGCAAAATGGGAAATTTATTAGACATCTTGGGACAGTTGACAGAATCATAAGTGAAGCTTAGAAGCCAGGATTGGAATAAACAGGAAGGAGGGCACCAGGTAGTGGACATCTTCTAGGAAAGATCAGTCAGACCCAATGATTCCGTATCTTCCATCATGGTGTCCTGAATAGAAACACTAGAAACAGAGGCAGCCTGATCTTGATGGGTTAAAGCCTACCCCTTGGTTATCCAGAGGATCCAGGTGCACCACATTCATGGGGGAATTGGAGAAGGGGATGTTAGAGTCTCAAATCTCGCTAACCATCTACCCATCTCCCTCTCTCTCCTCTCCCACCTGGAACTCTGAAAACTGCCTTCTGGTAGGTATTTTCAATGACCTCTGGACTATGAGGAAGGAAGGTCACCTTCCCCAGGCTCCTACCTCTGCAAACTACCCAAGTCCCCTTCCTCTCAGGGTAGTCTATCTTCTCTCAACAAATCCCTATCTCTGGCCCTCACTCTGACTCTCTTTGTGGGGATTCCTGCTCCAGATGTGTGCATACCACTCCCCTTTTCTCCCCTCCTCTATCCTCGTCCCCATGCACACACCCCATTTCTCTTTCTCTTCTCTCTCTCTCTCTCTCCCTCCCTCCCTCCTCTCAGTTACAATAAAGTCTTAAATCCAAAAAACTATCCATATTGGTCCTCCGTTGTGAACCCTAACAGGGAAAGATATTAATACTAGTGAAAGTGAAGAGTGAGAAGCTAGTAAAGAATGATGCCTAGCCCATTGTAAGGAAAGAACATGGTGAATTCTTTGAGTTTTACACACACGTGTAAATAAAATAGAGTTCATGTCTCCAGGCTTTTGCTGGCTCTTTAGGGCACCAGGTTGGGGAGAAGGTGGACGACTGATGAATTTGGAAGAGATTAATGCTTCTCAGCAAACAGATCAATAAATTAGTTTTTAAATTCCCTGATTTCCCTCTTTCCTGTCCCCAATCAGCGGAATATCCTCCTCCATGGACAGTCAGGATCAGTCCATGGGGTAGGAGGTTATGGGAAGCCTAGGAGTTAACCCAGTTCCACCCCTCTTTGTATGTTGTTGCTGGGGGGGGGCATGTCTCTGGATATTCTCTTCCACCATGGCTCTTACAGTCTTTCCTCCCCCTCTTCTGCTCAGTTCCCTGAGTCATGGTGGGTAAGTATTAAGGCTGCTTTATTGTTGAGGTCTTACGGGGGGGGGGGTCTCTGTGCTTCTGCTTTAGGTTGTGTTGAAAACGTTGGTGTCTGTCTGGCTTATCCTATGTTGACTCTTGCTTATCCCACCACTCTCTGCTGGGTTCTGTATGGATCCTTCATGGACTATTTGGTGTGGCTCATCTCTTGCCCGGATGTCAACTATCAGCCTGAAGATATCAACTCATTACTTGCTCATTCAATGTATCTAATTATGGATAATAAAGAAAAATATTTTTTAAAAAAATAAATTTTTTTCAGAATAATTACTGAATAGCAATCTGAATAAAACACATCTCATTTAAAACGCTATCGTGTAATTTATATCTGTATGATTATTTAGGGGAAATAGGTATAGAAAATCAATCTGGATTACAAGATAGAAAGCATATATTTTTTGTTTTACTCATTTAAATTTAGTGATGGAACTAAATACCAATACATTTCGAGTTTCTAGAGCTCTGTCAGAAATAATTTTAAGTCATTTAGTCACACAAATAAATTATGCCAAGTACACCTAAGATACTCTCTTAAAGTTTCTATCAGCAACTTTCATATTATTCTGGCATTTTAAAGGATAATGTAAGGGTAAAATCTAATACAAGCTAGATGAAGTTTTTATGCAATCAAACAGTAGGATTTGAATTTTTAAAATTTTATGTTACTTTAATATCTTAAAAGTTAACTGAAATGATCAGAATATTTTCCAAGTTTTACTGAAATTTCAGGCTCTATTTTGGCATGTTTTAATTATTCTAGAAGCAATTCCAAATATTTCTTTTTTCTAAATCCAGTTTTAAATATTTGAATTTTAGAAAAGAAACTTTTATCAAGATAAAAACCAGAATAATAATTAGATATGACATGAAAAGGAAATTTACTTTGAAGGAACTCATATAGCTAACATGATTCAAGTAAAAGTTCCTTCAACAAAAGATATAGTAGAATTATGGGGAAGCCAAAGGAACAGGGATTGTATGATCTCTTTTTCACTAAAGTACTAATTCTCCATTCTAATTTTCTGATTGTGTTATTTCATCCCTATCAGCCTTAATTTACTTACAAGTAAAATGGCAGTATTTTTGGATGTGTCTCCAAATTCCTTAAAACTTGGTCCCCCAGCCCTGGGCTATAGAGAAGTGAACTTTTAAGAGGCGAGGCCTAAGGTGACATCTTCAAGTTATTGAGAATCTGTCACTTAACATTATTGTGGGATCCTGGTCTCTTCTCTCTTATGCATCTTAGCAATGAGATAATCAGCTTTCTTCCACCAGAAATTCCTGCCATGGATGCTGTCTCAACTCAGGATCAAAAGCATCAAGGCTACTAGGACATGCCAAGATAGACCATTTCTCTTATGATTGTCACAGTAATGAAACAATATTATCCATGTTTGTGTTCATCATCACAAACAAGGATAATAGTATCACCTATCTCACTGGAATTTTAGGAATATTAATAGATAAATGTAACATGAATGTCACAATGCCTAACCCTTTTTAAGTATTGGCTAGTCACTTAAATTACTAGTAATGCATCACATAAATAAAAAATCTACAGTTTGAAAATAACCATGGAAAATTAGTATCATAGCTTTTGAAGAAAAGATATTCTAGACTACAGAATTGTAATTTTTGGAGCTAGACAATTACTATTTATCACTATCATAGAACTCATACAACATGGAGGCCAAGCACAAAGCATCATGGTAAATGTTCCATCCAGCTGTCCTAACCTTGAACCTAGCAGATGGTGCTAAAGAAAACACTGAGGGTAGTGACAGGCTTCTCTGTGGACACATTATTTCCACTTAATATTTAACTGTGGTTGTATGACTTGCTTCTGGATGGGAGCCAGAAAACCCTAGATCTCCTTTCCATTCATTCTATCCAAGCTCAGCAAGTGCTGTGCACCTTGGACAATGAAATCTGTTTCCATTCTCTTTCCTTGAAAACTTCCAGCTTCAAAGGCAATACAGACATGTTCCAATGCCAAATGCTCTGCTCCAAAGCAGCACACAGGAGTTCCCAGCTTTGGCAGGAGCTATTTGGTTACTTAGGATGAGCTATTTGTTGAACCCTGTGTTGCAGGACCATTCTGTTAATTAGGCACCCTGAGCCCAATACCCAGGCCACTGAACTTGTCAAGGGCCTACAAAATGCTTGAGATCTGAAAAGATTTTTTTTTAATTACTGAGGCAGTTTAGGGTGACTGAGCCCCAAAAGTAAACTGCAGGAATGTCCTTGGCCTTGACGGTGCAGTCTCCTCTTTGCTAGAGATCAGGGAATGATCTGACTTCTTACCTCTTCCGTGACCAGTTTTCATGAACCTGAGCCCCTCCCTGGAGTAGTGGGAGGTCTCCTTCATCAGAATTCAAGTTAATCCTGGCATTATGGTTGGTCAAGTTTAAGACCGCAGAACTTCCAGAGCCAGATTAGCCCAGACCAATCAGCTGTCTCTGCCTTATCTGAGGTGGGAGGCAGGGGAGGGCCCAGACTAGGGGAGAAAGCTCCTGACCCCTACTCCTATGTGGGCTTTACCTCCACCTCTCTCATGGCGGGAGCTCATTGCACTTTCTTTTCTTCTCTCTCTTTTCCCCTTTCTTCCATGCCCACCACGTGTGCTCTCAGGACACATGGATGTATCCATTTTCTTTCCCTTGGTTTTGTACTTCCCTCAATAAAAGTAAGAACTTAATACTTATCCTTCTCAGTCTTAGCTTGACAGGGTCAGGTGTATGCAGGAAATATCCCCCCCCCCCTTGAGTGGGAGGTATATAGCTAGAGCTACAACCTAGGGGCTGATTGGTCAAATATGAGCCAATCAGCTGTCTCTCTGACTTACCTGAGAAAAACTTAAATTGACTTGCCTAGAGGAAGCCGGCCTCTCTTTCTCCACATAGCCGGTCTGCAGAAGGATCTCTGAATTTCCAGGAAAGTAAGGCCTTCCCCACCCCAGCCATTAAGGCAGGCTCCAGACTTTCTTCCTCATGAACCTCTCCTCATGACGGGAACACTCTGTTACTTTTTTCTGCTGCTGCTTGTTTAGCTAAACAGCATAAATTTGCTTAAACTCTCCACGTGTTTTCCCCGCACTGGTGGCTGGAGAACTCTGTAACTCCCCATGTTCCCTTAAATAATAAAGTCTCCCACTATACCTTACTATTTTGTTGTCTAGAATTTTAATTCTTTAACTTTATAGACAAGCGCTCAGATACTCTTTAAACTTGGGGTGCATTGAAATTTTTACTGGGGGTTATCTATATTCTAACCCTTCCCCACACCCCATATCATAATCCGTATCATTAGTTTATCCAATTCTTTGGTTAAAAACAGACATAAACTCAAGGTTCAGGGTTTGAGAACTTTTTCCTGAACCCCAATACCCCCTATCAATACAAAAATTTTTAAAAATTAACAAATGCAGAAGAAAATACCTACACAAACCACTTAGTTTAATTAAACTGAAGCAAATTGATATGTATACATGTCAAGCAAATTGATATGCATAAAAATTTATCCTACTTGCAAAAACTTGCATAATAGGTTTTGCTACTTTATTTCTTCAAAAAACATCCTGACAATTCACGATGATTGCCAGAAGAGCAGCCAATTCAAAAATAATAAATAAATGACAATATAAACATGTTATCTCTAGCCAAGCAATTTTAAATGCTTTAAAATTTTTTGTAGCAAATACTATCTTGATATGGAATATTGATGTATTACAATCCTTTTGAAATAATGTGACAAGCATACCACAAAATCGAAGTGTTCAGGAACAGCAAAGATTAATCAAGACTGCAGGTTTCCAAAACACAAGGCAGGAGGGTCACCTCTCAACTCAAGTGGCCACCCAACTTAAAGCAGAGACCAACAAAGAAAAAGAGAGAGGGTTTGGAACAGGGCTTGGAACAGAGAGGTGCATTCAGTCACTGTGGCTGTGCTCAGGACCAGCTATGTGTAGGACTGACATTAGCCTCAAGGGACACCTACACAGAACCACCAAATCTCACTTTTGAAAGATCATTTTGGAATTTTAGTCTAGTTTGGGAATCTTAAATTGATACTGGCATGAAATTAAGTCAAATTTTTATGAAAAAAAAACATAAGAAAACTGTCATAATTTTGTTCTGTTCATTTCTCACTCCCAAACAAAGGAATGGACATCTTTTGTGATTCATTCATCCATCAATGTCCATTAATGACCTGCTTTGTGAAGTGAGACAATTCTAGAAACATCTGTTTGATGCTCTCCAGTGATGTTAAGAATGCTCCTGCAAAGCTTTGGAATTAAAACCGTCTTGCTTTTTAAATAAAATATCCACAAAGTAATAACTTAGTAATGTGCTCTCTAAAATCAAATGAAACTGTGTTGAAGCCCCAGTTCTTTTCCTCCGTCAGGAAAACAAGAGGAAGCTAGTCACACACATAACACCAATTCTTTTAAAATTGTAAATGATTTCCAAACATCTGTCTTAAATGTTTATATATCTTAGCAACACAATACATAAGACTCTAGAACACTTTCCTCTACTCATCATCTCTATTCCAAGAAGGATCATTATTAGGGTATATTCTAGTAAATAGTGTTAGATTGAGAGGGATTAGGAGAAAGACCCTCCCCCATAGGTAGACAGGGTGTGGCCTCTGACAGTGACCTCATGTCACGTTGCCAAAAACTCCTCCCAGGCCGGGGTCTTGCCATTCCCCCAGCAAAACTTTTAAAAGTCCTAATTCAAGTTTAGGACAGGCCTTTTCCTGTCCTGACTGCTGGGCCTGAGGTGCACCTGAGCGGATGGTGAGTTTTACCTCTCTTCTCCCTCCTCTGATCTCGCTACCTGTAGGATCAGAGAGAAGGGGAAGGAGAGAATTTTCTCTTTAACGTGTGTGTTATTTTTTTTTTTCACTTTTTGGTGATTCTGTGCATTTTGATGATGATTTGTAAGCCTCACAGATCACATGGTGGCTGGGCTGCTCCCCCTATCCCATTCCCAAATGCTCTGAACTGACTCCAATCTAGAATAAACATGTGTGATAAGAAAATACTCTCTGTCAAGGTTGTCCAATTCTTTGGCATTCTGAGATAAGAACTCTGGGGAAGTACAATGGTGAAGCCCTGGGGTGAAACCGCTGTGCCCAGTCCCACTGACTAAGTAAGGAGAGAGGGCAAGGATCTAATCCTGAGACTTATTAGGCAACTGAGTCTCCTGTATTTGTAAGGACTAAGCAATACCCCTCAGGGGCTAAGTGGCAAGAAGGCAATGAGCAACGAGGAAGAAATGAAGAGACAGCCAGCCAGAAGGAAAGAGACAGAAAACAATAGGAGAGGGCAAAGAATAAAAAGAGGAAAGAAGGGAAATGGAAAAAGAATATTACAACTTTTCTCAGAACCGGTAGCTCTGTAGTGTGTCACTGTCTAGCATCCCTCACCTCGTCCCTTGACTGCTAATAATGTGTTTGGTAATCAAGGCAAGTAGTAATCGCTGCTACTTTGTCCTTCCAAATTCTTCCAGATGGGAGGATGGTGAAAAGTACTATACACATAAATGCACTGAATTACTGGTCTGCATTCATCCTAAAGGCTCTTTTTTCTTCTTACCCTCTTACCCTGAAGTCCATGGTTTGATATGGCAAGTCCTATCTTTGAGCCCAGCAAACACCAGAAACAGTGTGCTTAGTGTGGTTTCATAGAGCTTGGCAGTCACAAAGCCAACCCATTGTTAAATCAGAACAATAAGTACATTAATCCCCCAAGTAAATTAGTGTTAGATCGAGGCTTCTAGATGGACAGGAACTAAAAGGTTATTGACTGTATTTGGCTTGGAAAAGAAGTGCCTGGAGATTAATCTTCAACTGGCAAATGAAAAGGAGGTTCCACCAGCTTTTCCTTTTTATTACCCCAGTGTCCTTTTTGAGATTATAAGAAATATTTATAATCATAGCTTTTTTTAGCCTTGCAAAAGGGGTTTAACTGGAAGAGTGATCTTTTAAAACAAAAGAGTCATCATAAATTCTTCAAGGAATCTGATGCAAAATAATCCAGTGAGCAGTAGTCAAAGTAATCTTCCGGCCAAGAGTGATGGATTCACACTGGTGCCTGAGCCCCTGGAGAGCTGAAAGACCATCCCATTGCTCCACTGCACATGCACCCCAAAAACCAGCAAGTCTCTCTTGTCATCACAGTACTTCTTTCTGTTAAACGGTTTAAAATGTTTGACAAGCTCATTATAAAGCTATCCAAGGAAATGCTTCCCTTCCAGGGATTAGAGTCTTGTAGCCAACCATTAACACTAGCCTTTGTCTAGGATTCAGACCACATTAGCAAAAGAAAGCTTCTTACAGACAGACTGGGCTCAAGGACCCTCCAAGAGGAACACTGAGGGCTTTGTTATTGTTTCTTCACCCTTTGCTAATAGACTTTTGACTGTGAGGGAAAAGGGGGTCCTTGTCCCCAGAAATTTGCTTTATAAAAATCAGTGATTTCCTATCTTTATCATGGAAGATATTAGTCTACTAAGAACTTTGATTTCTAACTAAATGGGAAGAAGTCAGCAAACAAAATGGTCTTTTGCTCAAGCGAATACACCTACAAAAAGAAAGAGAAACCTTTGGCCAAATTACTTCAGAAGAAGCAAATACTCAAAGCTACAGAAAATGAACATTTGGCTCCAGATGATTACCCCGCCACACACACACACACAAACACACACACACACACACACACACACACACACACACACACACACACACACACACACACACATAATGGGCTAATGCTAAGAATAGATTCTTAGACCAATTTTCCTTTTCTCTGAGTAACTTATTAGCATGGCATAGCTTGACTCTCTCACTGGACTTGCAGTTTACATTCATGGACCCTAGTGATAGGAGACAGAAATTGGTTGGGCAGTCAGTGTAACAGAACCCCAAAGGTGAATGGTTTTTCATTCCTTGACTAAAAGGAAATGTCACTAAACCTGCAGAAGCCTGGATGTCACGCCCTCCAAGAAAGATTTCTAGATTAAGATCGCACCCTTCCCAGAGGACAGAAAATCTGATCCTTACCAAGATTACTGGCAAAACTGTAAAATCTGGTCTTTGTTTATAGGAACCTGCCCACCTGGTCTTCCTTACATAGCTACAGCCCATAAAAACCCCAGATCTGAGTCTTGAGATGGGCTTCTCAACCTATCTCTCTGGGCAAGAGCTCTGCCCTCTTCCCTCATGGGGCTTCTGAAACCCCTTCTTGCCTCCCTGGACAAGAGCTTCTCCTCACTTCCTTCTCTTAGGTTCTAGGCTTACGCCCCCCCCCCCTTCATTCTTTCTTCCTAATGCTTTAAGTAATAATAAAATCTTTCTGAGCCTTGATCCTCTGGTTCATGGATTTCATTCTTTGAGCTAATAGGACAAGGATCCAGGAACACCCCAAACTATTGGTGCATTGGTGTACAAAAAAAAAAAAAAATTCCTGTATCATTTGTTTCATATTAAAAACTAACTCTCCCATCTTTAGTCCATGTATTTGAGTGTCTTCATTTGTTTTCTTCTTATACTTGTCCACTTCCATTTCCAGCAACTACTGACTTCACAAGGAAACTTCCATAGCTCATCATGGGCCATAAAAATAATTCTCCCTTAGAAGGAGGCAACTGGATATGATCTGGAAGTTAGTTACTTGTCCTTATGAATAGAAGGTAGAAGTTGGCTAAGCAGCTTAGGTTAACCAGACCTTCAAAATGGCTAAATGTTGGAAGTGTCTCGAGCCTGGAAGGAGAAATCTGGTTTCTTCCCTTATCTCTTTCATTTCTGGAGAATTAAGATTGAACCAGAATTACCTCTTCCAAAGAGATTACATCCTTTCCTGGAGAAATAAGATCCCAGGGAAGATCGGCCGATCTCCTGGGAACCAGACCCCTTACCTAGACAGCTGGTGGACCTGGTTTTGCCTTCCCAAAAGGAATTCCCTTTCCCATAAAAATCCCAACCAGAGTTACCAGGCAAGTTCTCTTCCTCTCTGGAGACTCCCTCCTGTCTTATAGGAGCCCCTCCCTTCTCTCAAGTCCTAATAAACTAAATTTTACCCTGATGTGGTCTGCGAAATTTGCTGGTTGAATTCATACTAGAAGAACCTGAAAGGCCACTGACTCAATATAAGATCTGTGTGGCCATCCTCTCAGTCCCTGAGTTATTGCCCACCCAAGCACTGAGAGAGGCTCGGACACTCTCAAAGGCACTCTGAAACTTCCTCATCACTAGCATATCTTTCAGGACAATCAAATGCAGAAAGAAGCCAGGGAGAACAGTTCACTGAGCCACACGCCCTACATTCTAATCCAAGGGCATATATCATGTACCTAGTGAGGGTACTCCACTGTGATGCAGCTCTTTCCACAGACTGGATGCACTGCCTTGTGGAAGGAGAGGGAAGACTCAAGTGCTCATGAAACTACCAAGAAACCTCACAATGCTCAGGAAATTTCTGACTCCTGAGGTCTCTCTTTTAAGGTTAGATGAGTGGTCGAGTTTCTTGGAGGGAATTTCCATAGTGTAGTTGCCCACAAGGTGCACAGAGGACTCCCGTGCTGCAGATTTCAGATCATCCAAGCTGTGGTGGGCTTTTCTGTGAGGCAGCTCTCCAAGTCACCCATGCTCTGTATGGAAATCCTCCCCCATGCTTCTGTAGGTAATCCCACCAAATTCATTGATTTAACAAGGTGGATTTGAAAGAATTATTTCTTCGGTATGTGCTACACTAACTGAGGCTTTCTGACTCACAGAGCAATCATCTCAAACAATCTCACAGACATCCAGAAATGAGTCTAACAAATCATGTTAAATTGTGGTGATTGTTGCACAGCTCTCTACATCTATGAAAAAAAAAATCACTGAATCACACTTACATTTTATAGTATAAATTGTGCCTCAGTAAAGATGTTTGGTTTTATGTATGATGCATGTGCATATGTACATATGTGTATGTGTTCATGTCTGTACAGTTATGTGTATGAGAGTACATTTGCATGCATACATGCAGGGTTTTTTTTTAATATTTTATTTATTTATTTTAATATTTTTCAAGCAGAGAGATACAGAGAGAGAGAGAGAGAGAGAGAGAGAGAGAGAGAGAGAGAGAGAGAGAACACCAGGGCCACCACCTTGTGGGTCTGGCTTATGTGGGTCCTGGGGAGTTGAACCCGGGGCCTTAGGCACCAGAGGCAGGTGCCTTATCCGCTGAGCCATCTCTCCAGCCCGGTTTTTTTTTTGTGTGTGTGTGTGTGTAGGACAGAGGATAACCATGGCCAGCATTCAATAGGCATTATCCACATTTTTTTTTTTATTTAAGCAGAGCCTCTCATTGGTCTGGAATTTTCCAAGTAGGGTAGACTGACTGGACAGCCAATCCTAGGTATCTACCTGGCTTCACCTCTCCAGTACTAGAATTATAAGGACATTGCCACAGCTGGCTTTTTTTTACATGGGTTCTGGTCAAACTCAGGTTCCCATACTTGCAAAATTCAGGCACTTTACAAACTGAGTTATCTCCTCAGCCCTTAAAGCTGTGGGTTTTTGCTTTTCTCACATTCAGTGAACAAGTCATACACAGTTTGTCACTTTGTTCTAATAATCTTAATCTTCCCCAAAGCATAATAAATGATTTTCATAATGTTTTGAAGGAGGAACATATCAGAGCAATTATTAATATCACCATTTTATAGCTCCACCTTATGGAATACCAAATAATCCCATTTTATTGAATTAAATAGCCACATTTAAAAGCCTTATTTAATGGAATATTTTTAAACCCACTCTTAAAAGATTAAATACCTTATTAATATTTCCACTTGATAGATAAGAAACTGAATCAGATATGAATAGCTAGCCTGTTTATGTCATCTGAGTTGTTTGGATTAATAATCTCAGATTTGAAGCATTTCTACTTTTTTCTATATTCCTGATATCATAGTTTACAACACTTGGTATATTTACTTCTATATGACACTACTGATAGTTACCTTAGTAGTGCCAATTTCATATATCAAATGAAAATTTCTGAAGGCAGAGCCCTTAAGTCCAGGTACTTGCTATGGTTGATGTGGTGGTTTGATCCAGGTGTCCCCCCATAAGCTTAATGTGTTCTCAATGCTCAATCCCCAGCTGATGACAGCTTCGGAATTGGCACCTTGTTGGAGCTGTGCTGCTGGGGGCGGGCTTATGGGGATTATAGCTGGCTTCCCCTTGCCAGTGTTTGGCACACTCTCTTGTTGCTATTGCCCACCTGATTTTAGCCAGGAGGCGATGTCCATCCTCGTTTTTCCTGCCATCATGGAGCTTCCCCTCGAGTCTATAAGCCAAAATAAACCCATTCCTCCCTTCAAGCTGCTTTTGGTCAGGTTCATTATTGAAGCAACAAGAAAGCTGACTACAACAATTGATTTTAGCACTTCTCCATAATCAGATTTGTGTATTAGCTGCTTCCTATTATAACCAATTTATAAAGATTTCAGACCTTACAATACGGCCTGATGGTTCAATCTATTGAAATCTGTTAACACTTCTGCCTACAGTCAACCATTTTATTTTATTTTTTTTAATATTTTATTTATTTATTTTCAAGCAGAGAAAGAGAGAGAGAGAGAGAGAGAGAGAGAGAGAGAGAGAGAGAGAGAGAGAGAGAGAGAGAATAAGGGCACCTTGTGGGTCTGGCTTATGTGGGTCCTGGGGAATTGAACCCAGGGCCTTAGGCACTGGAGGCAGGTGCCTTGCACTGGAGGCAGGTGCCTTAACCGCTGAGCCATCTCTCCAGCCCAGAGTCAACCATTTTAAATGAGTTAGTAGTTTTCAGAGACCCTCATTAGTATTTCTAAAGACTTCTGCTTTTCCCAGTTTCCTCCTTTTCCACAGAAGTGGCTGCTAATCAGAAGACAATAAAGACTACAACATTGGGTGTTTACATTTGATGACTGCCTGATATATTATTTGGTGCATTATTTTTTGAAAATTTTGGCTATTCTTCTAAAAGCATAAAACTATGCATTTATTCTGTTGGTTTTGGACTTGTTCCTCTGAACTTCTAGATCCATGGTAAGAAAACAAACCCTCTATTTTGTCATGCTTCTCCACAGATGCAGAGGCAGTACTGTCCTGTGTTTTATTATTAACACACAGTTCAAAGTCGTCCCCTAAATAAACAAAAAAAGGTATGTTATTTTCTCAAATACCTTTATATTTTTGGAACAAACTTTTGGAGCTTTTCATTTATATTCCCAAGATACTTCCAAAAAAAAAAAAAAACACTGAAGTATATAAAACATAAAAATTTCACTTAAAATATGCCAGTTTCTACCCCAGCTGTATATTATTTATTACTTATTCACACTGAAATGACACACTATATGAGAACAGTGAATATTTTTATCCAAACTGTATAAACATCTGTAGGAACACCACTCCTTCTTGGTAACTTGGGACATGAACTCTTTCAAAGAGGGTCTAATTATCCACTTGCCTCTCTTTTGGAAAAATCTCTAAAGTTCATCTCCTATTTTCCCTGTGAAATAATCTTGCAAATAAGTTTCTTTTTTCCTCCTCCTCCCTCCTTCTTTGTAAATTTATATATTGTTAATACTTAGATACATTGTATGAGTAAGTCTTGTGAAGGTACCCCCTTTCCCTCCTCCCTGTTTATGTATTAGTTACTTTTCTTTTGTCTGTTATAACATACTTGACAAACAGCAATTTAAGAAAGGAAGGGATTTGTGTTGACTCCCAATGTTATATGTTTGAGGATCCAGTCCATCATGGCAGGAAAGGAAAGGCTTCAGGAGCAGGAGGCAACTGGTCATGTTACAACAGCAGTCAGGAAGCAGAGAGATGAATGCTGGTGCTCTGCTTACTTTCTCCTTTTTCCCTTTTTGATTTAGCCCAGGATCCCAGCCAGCCCATGCAAGTGTGCCACCCACATTGAGGGGGATCTTTTCATCTTAGTTAAGCCTTTCTGAAAACACCCTCTCAGACATGTGTCTCTCGGGGAAGTCCAAATCCAGACAAGTTGACCATCAATATTAACCATCAAACCTGTCATCCTCCAGAGCTGAGACGTTTTCTCTAGACACGCACTGTCTACTCCCATGGTCACTAGCCACCTGCATTGTTGATAACTTGTAATGTGCCTAGAGTAGGTTGAGAAGTGCTGTACAATTTCAAATTCTTAATATAAACAAAGGATGAAAAATATTCCATTAATAGTTTTTATATTGATAACTTGTTGGAATGAGATAGTTTAGATTAAATACAAATTAATTTCTTCTGTTTCCTTTTACATTTTTTGTGTTGTTGCTGTCATTTTGTATAGCCAATTTGTATAGCATTTCTACTGGACCAGCATCATGTCATACTATCTCTACGTATGCAAGTTCCTCCCTTACCTTGCTTTTAAGTTCAGGGAGGATCTTCATCTGTCCCTGCCCAGCACCTGCTCTAAGGATTCCATCCAGAGCCAACCCTGCTGCACTCATTCCAAAAAGAAATTGAACAATATATATAAACATATAAATAGAATACTCTTAGAAAAAAATTGTGGAACCTCTTAAAATGATTTTGAAATTTATCTAAAGGGTGGGAATAGCTAAGAGCAGCTTTTTTAAGAAGTAAGAGTAATGTAGAGATATTTCCTAGAAACCCATAAGCTTTTGGCAGGTGTCAAAATTACAATAAATGGAAATTATTAAGTGTAGTGTTTGGTGCATAGTCAATAATCACTCAACAAACATTATTATTATAGATATTACTTGTTTGATGGCTATTATAAAACAAAACAAGCAGTATTGACCCTGATGTGGAGAAATTGAACCCTGTACATTGCTGGTGAGATTACAAATGCTATGAGACAGTATAGAATAAAAAATAAATTAAGTAAATAATGCTACTGTGTGATCCAGCACTCACTTCTGTAAATGTATACAAAAAGAATTTAAATCAGAATCTGAGAAACATACTAGGACTTCCATGTTCCCTGAAGTACTATCCATAATAACCAAGATGGAGAAATCGAAGTGCTCATCTTAGATGCATGAATACAGAAATGCAATAGGTACATGTAATGGAATAGCATTCAGGCTCACAAAGAAAAATCCTGTAATATTCAACAAACCTTGATGATGATGAATCTTGAGAACATGCCAAGAGAGATACACCAGTCATGGATGAAGTAATATGACTTCTATTTATTAGTATACTATTGTGCTTCTGCATTTAAGTTTGCAAACAATTGGTTGTTACAACTGTGATTTTTTTATTGTCCATAATGAGTTACATTATTTAATGAGCAAACAGTGAGTTCTTATCCCCAGTTCCCCAATGCCCTTCCTCCCCATCCCCGATCAGCTGGATATCCTCCTCCGTGGGCTGTCTGGATCAGTCCTTGGGGCAGGGGACCATGGATAGCCTAGGAGTCAGCCCAGTTCTGCCAGCCCTAGTATGTTGTTACTAAGGGGAGCTGTGTCTCTGGATATTCTCCCTCACCAAGGATCTCACAATCTTTCCTCTCAGATCCCTGAGTCGTGGTGGGTGAGTATTAAGGCTGCTTTACTATTGAGAACTTAGGGGTCTCTGTACTACTGTTTTAGGTTGTGTCGAAAATCATTTGTGTCTGTCTCACTGACTTGTCCTGTGTTGACTGATTGGCTGTGGCTGTGGGTCACTTGTTCATCCCATCAGTCTCGGTGGGGTTCCATATGGATCCTCCACGGTATGACTGGGGTGGCTTATCTCTTGCCAGGATGTCAGCTATTGGCCTGCAGTTCGTTGGTAGGGTTGGATGAGCCACAACTCTCTCACTGCATTCTGAAAGATACAAACAGAATCTCCATCGGAGAGTGAGATCAGTATAGGTTAACTGAGATACACATTTCTGAAGTGGCTAGATTCTATTTTCAGTAGCCTCTCATTCAATCGCTTGCATAGTGCATCTCTCCTTCGGGGCCCAAGAATCTGGCTCCGAGTGCATATCGTCCTAACAACTGTGATTTTATTGGGTAGTTTCTTTTTCAGTTGTCCACATTTAAGATGCCTAGAGTTGGTGCTCAATGGAAGAAAAGAAGCCAGTTCTTGAAAGTCAGAATGGATTCATATGTCAACCGCTAAGGCAAAATTTTAATCTACATACAATCCAATGGGCTTTTGGAGTGAGAAGCAAAGATCTGATATTTCTTCACCATATCTTTACAAAGTAGAATAAGAAGTGAAACTCAAGTCTTCTTAAAGACATTCTGAGATTTCAAGGGTGCTAGAAACTACCATTGGGAATACAAGAATGTATAGACGTAGTCCATGCCCACACTATACTTTATTATCAGACACACGCACTCATCATAATACTAATGTGACAAATGCAATTACAGAGTGTTAAGGGAGCAGTCTTTGGCTCCTATCCCTGACATGAAAAGACAGAAATATTTCCTGTAAAATATGAGGCATTAGTTGAATCTTCAAAGAATGAATCAGAACTAAAATACAAACAGTAACAAAAACCAAAGATGCCGAGGGCGGCAGAATGAGAGAGACGGTGACCAGGATTCATGTTCCTCAACAGAGATAAAGATTTGTGATATAATTATATAAGAAGTGATAATCTCACTTGTAGCATGGTCCTGGTTTCACTGGTCCATCTTTGGAGATTTGTAGCCACTCCTCAGAGCTTTCTCACTCAGGGCCATCAAGAAATTGCCACTGTGGATGAGATTTACTATGAAAGTTAGACTCATTCGGAGCAAGTAAGGTCAGTGGCCTGGAAATGCCCTTTCTTCTGTGTCTCCTCTCCCTCAACATCTCCTTCAGAAGACAGAGTTTCCCTGGATCAAAGAATCAAAGAATCCTGGAGCAACCAAAGGAAGAGTTTCTTTTGTTTTTGTTCAAAACAGTTCTGGTAAACCAGCCCCAGGCTGCAAATCTCCAAGTCATAAATAATTGCTAAGGTGCACAGTGAAACACTAGTGCCTGGGGCAGTCACTGATGTCAGAGCAGGGGAAAACCAGAGTCTTGCAAAAGTGTGATGGCAAACTTGTATATGGATCTAAAAAGTTTGTTGTGGACTCTTTATGGAGATAGGAGGATTTCCCTAGGGAAAAGAACAAGCCTTATGAGGTCAGACACAGCTGGGCTGAACCCCACCGTTTCTAAAAATAACTGTTTGGGCTTGAGCAAATCACTGACTTCCTTGAACTTCAGGGACCATATATTTCAATCTCAGCACTACATAAACTGAGTGTGATGGGGGATTCAGAAGCAGGAGTTTCAGATGTCCAAGATTATCAGGAGTTAGAGGCCAGCCTGGTCTAGAGAACACTTCTCAAAAAAATATATCAAACATTATTTAAATAATAGATTAAATAAGAAAAGACAATTGCAATCAAAAGTTTATTTTAGAATACTTTGGCGCTGTTTGTATTTGCTTTTTGTTTCATTGAATATAGAATTAATAAGACTCAGAGCACTTTCACTTTCATTAACTGGAAGACTAAACACACTTAAGATTACATATTAAAATAGAATTCAAGCCCATTTATGGAAAAGTAACTTCAGTATTTACTTCAGTTCATCTCTGCCCATTAAGTATGCCTGCATTTCTTACGTACCATGTGCTAAAGCACATGTGTTTATCATTGAGTAATATTTTTCTATAACTTGACACATGGCATAGAATATTTCCATGAACAGATCCCCAAACTGTAAAATAAATGGCTGTTGATTTTTCTGTTCTATTTTATACCTGGAAAAGCCCAAACCTTGTTTCATCCAATCAGTTAGGGGAATACATGACGAGCACATTTCCATAAGAGTTTATTTGCCAGAAAGTTGAGCTAAAAATCTATGTTAGGCCTATAAGTTACTTGCTTCCACCAATGAAATTATGTAGATAATTATTAAATCTCAGCATCACTTTGTATATTGAAAGCAATCTAAACACTAGGCTTCATAATTTAAACTTTCACTGCTAATATAAGATGGCATGCCTTGTTCTTAGAAATAAAACACTGGATCAAAGGTTTACTTTTCAAAGCATGGGATTTTTAGTGATTACATTAGCATTCCTCCTGTCCTTAGAAATATTTCACAATACTATGGGTTGTGGCAGAAAGAGCTTAACTGTTCTGCAAGGCTCCACATTCTCTTTCCTTTCTGTGGAGTTACTGATGAGAAGTGGCTGACCCACCAGAGGCTGGTTTTCTTAACCTTTCCTCTCATCTACTTTTGAGCCTGTAACTGACGTATTCCGGTTGAAAGGGAACAGGAACGATATGTCACTTCTCTTTGGGGCTTGTGAAAATATGGGTAATCTTTTCCTACCACATGCCCTCACTTACCTGTGATTCCAACACTGAGGTGAACTGTGCAACCATGTGTGGAAGATGGTAGCCCCTCTCCAAGATCTTGGACAATATATCTCATAGGGCAAAGTATCTTCATACCCACTCCATGAGGGACTTCCTCATCAGAGCATCACACAGTCAGAAGAAAGAATCTGTGAAAGATGACTAATGTCAGGGATTTGTATTTTATAATGGCTAGCATTATCATAATAGCATGTGGTAGATACTTTATGATCATTCAAAATAAGTTAAATGCACAATATATTTACTACAGAAACCAGATAAAGAATTGGGATTGCTAATTGTGATGGTTAAGTTTTCTTGTCAACTTGACCTGTTTAGTAATCTTGGGTGGTTCTTTGATGTCGTTCACAGGAAGGAAACTCTCTCAGTAGGGAGCAGGATATAAGGAGGCTCAGGGGAGCTAGAAACAAGAACCCCTTCCTGGGAGGGCAGTGCAGGAAGGAAATTCCAGAGACTCAGGGTATCAACAAGTCTGGAAGGGGGTTGCAAGACACGTCATAAGGCTATATAAAGGGAGAGAAAGTTTCTCTCTTCCTCCTGCTTGTTTTGTTGGTGTGTGTATGTTGTTGGTGATGGCCTCTCTCTCTCTCTCTCTCTCTCTCTCTCTCTCTCTCTCTCTCTCTCTCTCTCTTTCTCTCTCTCCTCTCTCTGTTTGGACCTATGAAAGGGGAGCAGCCTCTTTTGCCTTTATGAAACTTCCCCTGAATCTGTCGCTGCAATAAATCCTTTCCTCCCATAACTGTGCCTGATTTATCCCAGCATGTGTGGCTGACTATGACCCTAGTAAAACTAAAGAATGATATAAAAGCAGGCAGCTGGGGGCTCTGATGGAGTTTCTTTTCTTTTTCTTTAAAAATTATATATATATATATATATATATATATATATATATATATATATATATATATATATTTGCAAGCAGAGAGAGGGGGGTGGGATGCCACTGCAAACAAACTCCAAATACATGAATTACTTTTTCATCTTTCTGGCTTTAAACAGTCACTAAGGAATCAAACCCTGGCCATCAGGATTTGCAGGCAAGTACCTTTAACTTTGGAGTCACCTTTCTAGCACCTTCTTTTTCTTTTTAATGGATTTTTAAAATAGAGTCTCATCATGTAGCCCAGGTTAACCTCAAACTCATGGCAATCTTCTTGCCTCAGCTTCAATAGTGCTGGGATTATAGACATGAGTCACCATACCCAGGTCATAAGGAATTTTTAGTTACTCATCTTGATTTGCTGACAATGGACACCAATGACGAGATTTGTAAAGCAAACGAAAATGGGATGAAGGGAAAGGATGGGCAGTTTCGGAGTGAAAGATGAAGAGCCCTGGAGAGATGTACATGGCAGGCTCGAAGGATATTTCCTGTATGTCTGTATCCAGATTGCTGGCCAAGAAACTGAGGTTATTGGATTATTTACAGGATTGGTGCTCTTATGTCTGCAATCCATAAACACACTGCTGCTCTTCCTGAAGGCCTGAAGTAAATGAACTCTGGAATGTATTTATGAAATCACCTCCTCATAGCCTGTCCTCAGAGTAAACATTCAGGTGAAAAATGTCTCACAAAAAAGTAAAATTTACTGTACCAGGGGATTAGAACTCCAGTTTCAAGTGGACAGGTTTTGCAGAACAGAACAAAAAAAAGAAGAGGAAACATTAAAGGAAACAAAAAAAAAAAAAACTGCTCTTACTATGAAGTCTGGTTCTAAGAAAAGAGAACATATGTACTAGAAAGAAGTTCACAGTGTGCTTGAACTCAGTTTAGCATTAAAAAAATGCTTTCTACAAATCTAAGCTTGCAGACAGTGAAATATGCCTTGAGTTCTGTACAAGGACTCTCTTTTCATACATTGTAGCATGAGATAACTTCTCCATCATTGTTCTGTATTGTGCTCATCTGGTACATGTAAGCTCCTCGAGGCAGGTGAATGAATGATGCTCTCACCCATCCTTTCTTACCCAGAGTCTCCAGAGCGGAGTGAGGAAGGGAAGTAAGCAAGATGACCTACTAGAATGGCAGAATGAAATTCAACCACTTCTATTAATCTCGTTCTTCATTGATGAAACATAATTCATAAAGAAATGGAATATTTTATTTATCAAATACCTATTGGGTGTATGCACACACAGAATTTCTTAGTTAACAGAGGTGCATGACAAAAATGTATATACTACTACCCAATAGAAAACAACATAAGAAAAAAAGAGAAAAAATATTATTCTAATAACACGCTGACTGGGCTGGTGTCATGCCAGTGGTGTAGCTGCAGAGAAAGAGAAGCAGGTGCCCTAGAGATTGAATTCATTCTTTCATTCAGCAATTATGCACTGGGTACCTGTGCTATGCCAGAGGCTGTGCTGGGCATTGTCACCAGAAAAGCGATTGGGTTGTTAAAAATAGAACGAGGTGACAGGAAATCCATGATCATTATTTTTCCAGGGACTATCTTTCCCTTTCCTAAAACGTACTCTAATCCCTTATCTTCAGCTAAGGATATCCCTGGAGAAACCCAACCATTTCTACATGACTAAGAAACGATAGTCTATATTGCAGTCACGCAGTGAATACTTGTTGACACACTGAACCAACTTGGAAAAAAAAGATAAATTAATTCAAATGATCCCAGTATTGCTCCAGATTGTCAAATGTATATATATTTCAAATAGATGGGCCAGAATCCCAAGGGAGTAATTGCACATCCTTATAATTTACCATGTCTGACAAAAATTTTTTTCTCACTATATAACAACTAACAAATATCTGAGGAGCACAAGACACATATAATTAAACATATATAGACAAATAAAGCAAGATTGTTATTCACAAGATCAGTGGTGATCCCTGAGTTTAAATACATGGGAGAGTGATTTATAACTTGCAAATTACAAACATAAGACATCCATATAATTTGGAATAATGTGATACACAAAGGAAATATTGGACACATGTTTAGATTTTCTTTCCTATTTTTTCCACCTTTAAGAACATTCCCATGGCTCGTTTTCCCACGTGGTTTTCTGTCTGGCAGACATCTGGCTGAATACATATGATGTAATTCATGTTGTGTCTCTCAAAGCAATGTTTCTCCAAAATCTAGTCCCCTGTTTAAACAATGATGTCCTTCTCTCTCCATATTAAAATTAAGATTCAAAGGGATAACTTACTATATTATAAATGGCCATCATCATCCACCCATGTCTATAAGAGAGAAGCTCTTGTGAGACTCAATTCTGTTTCAAAAGGTGGATAAAAGCCAAGGGAAGTCTATTTCTATATTGAATACAATGAGAAAACATGTGATTAATGTGATTTCCTAGGAAGTAAGTAAAGTAGGGATCAACCAGTCGAGATCTATTCCAATGACTCCAGATACCAGATGAGGACTCACCCAGAAGAGTTTTGTCTTTCTTGGTGGACAGGATCTGCCCTCAAAAGTTCCTGCAGCAATGCATTAGAAAAGAAGAAAACTTGACTATCACTCACTGTCCTCAATTACTCTCTTGTAAGCATGAGAACAATTGCTAATTAATGTTGCATTGCCTCCCAAGACTTCTTGTATTTGATCCCAGAAATCTAATATAGATTTCTGAGTTAATAACTAAATATGTCATGATAATCTGATGTAACATAATTAAGGATTAGCCCATTTAATTTAAAGGAAAACATTAGCTTAAAAACTCATTTTTCAAAGGTAAAAGCATAAAACTTTAATATAATTCAGTATATTATGTGTATAAAATACAGAATGGGTGATGAAAATACTATGGTATCAAAAGTGTCTAACGTTATTTAGTCTTAAACTCTAAATCACCAGTAAAAAGCCCCAATAATCCAGCAACATGGTCAAAGAAAGGAAAAAAAAAAATGGAAGCCAGCCAATTTAGGAACTAATTAAGTATTCAGCAGAGAATCTTCTGTGGCTTTGTCAAAAAGCCCTGCCAGCACATTTAACTCTCAGGACAAAAGATTGTTGAAATCACACAAAGGATTTTCCCAATTCAAATGCTACAGATGAAATGATATTCACAAAGAAGCATGACAGACCTTCCAAGCTTAATAAAGACCATGTCTATGCATTTTGTGGCTTTAACTTGCAAACTGAGTAAGAAACATATAAAACAAGCATAAAGAAATCTCTTTAGAAATGAAACTCCATTTTTTAAATTTTACATATTTAATTCAAGGCACACATTCAGTAAGAGGGCAAATGCTAGGTCAGACAAAAGAAGAGATGTGAGCAGGTTGTTTTCATGAGTGTAAGAATGGCACCATTTGTATGAAGCCAAAAAAAGCCTCATTATGTGAAAAGCGGACAGACGCTTTTGTGTTAGAACACTTGTAGAGAGAGAGTGGCAGTTTAGGAGTGCATCTAAAAACTTGAATTTAAAGTAGCCACCTATTCAAATTTGCATAAAGTAAAGAAAAAGATTCCATGTATTTAATGGTTCTTTGATAAAACATTAATTTCATGGGCCAATGAGTACAGTGGCTTCAGTCAGTGTTAAAAACGGAGGCAGGAGGAAAGCAGAGGGTCATTTCCTCACCTCACAGTGGTGCGAAGTCTGTGATCTTCCTGTTAGGATTCTCTGCACTGCCTACAGTGGAATCATCAAAAGTTCCTGTTAGACATAGCTGTGCACTACTTAAGAAGAAGATTTCCAAGCTGTGCTGCACAGACCCCTGGGCACTGTGGGAACTGGCTGGTAAATTGAGATGGAAGCCAGAGAGCCTTAACTTCTGCTCAGCCTCCGAAGGACACACTACCTTGCTTATGTGCAAAATCCCAGGCCCCACATAGTCTGTTAAAAAGAAGACATTTTTAAAAAGGGAGAGTACCACTAATTTTTTTCTTTTAAAATTAGAAATTTCCTCATTTTTAAAGGAATAAATAGAGCTTGGGTGTTGTAGTCAGTTTTAGTTGCTGGGATAAACCTCCAAATCAGGCAAAGTTTATGGGAGGAGGAAGGGATTTATTTGAAGCTTACAGATCCAGGGGAAGTTCCATAAAGTTGAAAGAGGCTAGCCCCCTTATATAGGTTCAAGCAGAGAGAGAGAGACCTATCACCAGCACCACATACACAATAGTAGGAAACTCAGTAGAGCTCAGACTGCTCTCTGTATACCTTAGGCTGGAATTTTAGAGCCACTCCTAGTAACGCCGTAGGGCTGTACCTTAGGATCCACCTAAGGTGACACCTCCTTCAAGTTACAAGCTTTAACAAAACTCCTGAATCTATTGGGGGACATGCATTCAAACTACCACATTCTATTCCTGCTTCCCCTAGTAGATTTATAACCATCTCACTTTGTATATTGTGTTCAGTTCAAATTTAAAAGTCCCATGGTCTTTACCAACTTAAGATTTCTCCAAAGTCCCAAGTCTCATCTGAGATTTAAAAATGTCTCTTAACTGTGAGTCCTGTAAAAGGAGAACAAGTTATCTTAACATATAATTCCACAGAGTAAACATTTCCAACTGTTATGAGGCATAACAAGGAGAGACTGGACAAATGTAAACTCAATAACCATTAGACAAACATCAAACATCAGCAATTCAAATCCAATGTTAAAATCAGTGACCTACAGTCTCCAGGTTTTCCAATCTGTACCTCCAGCTTGCCTGAGTAGCTGGGGAAAAACTTCCATACTGAGCCATGGTAGCCCTTGCACAGTCCTGTATATCCAAAACATCTTTGAGTCTCCATTGCAAGCCATCATCCATCTTCCAATGGCTTCACTGGCCTATCAGGGAATTCATGCCCTGTTCCATATGCCACATCTCTGCAGTGACTCCTGAAACTGTGTGCACTTCATGACCCATTCTATACATCCTTTTTTATGCCAGGTGTGCAGGACACAATCACGTTGTTAATTTAGGGATGAAATAAATCATGACCTTGAAGAGCAGGTTCCTTCCTTTTAGCTATCTCCTTTTAAGAGTTTGTATTTCTACCATTCAATCTCTCTTGGGTAGAACCACCCCAGGCATCCTTTCCATTGGTTCACCTAAAGTAGTTGGGCCATCTTCTTTAAGATTGCTAATGTAATTGACAATAACAAGTTCAGTAACCTAAAGCTAGTCTCAATATCTCTAAATTTTAAACTTGTTTTGCATTTTTTTAACATTACATTTTACAGTTCTCACTTCTGTATCACGAGCACCTCATTCCATTACTTAGATTTGACCTTGATCGAACTCTCTGGGCATGGGCAGCAGAATGTATCCAGTCCTTATTCCAGTAATGCAAATTCAATAAAGTTCTCTGAAGTCTTTCCTTCCCCTTTGAAAGTTTACAAGCCAAGCCTCCAAATACAATTCTCACTATACTTAGCATTTTCAAAATCTCTTCAGAATAGTCCTAAAAACTTGGCTTACTGCTTTGGAAGGCATCTTCAGTTGTAAGTACCAAGTTCTGTGCCATTCTTCCTCCAGCACATAAGTTCCAAAAGACCAAAATCTGCATGGTTACATTTATCACAGCAATATCACCCCACACCTGGTACCAATTTCTGTTGTTGGTACCAATTTCTGTTGTAGTCAACTTCAGTTGCTGGGATGAACTTCCAAACCAGGCAGAGTTTATAGGAAGAAGAAGGATTTATTTGAAGTTTACAGATCCATGGGAAGTCCCATAATGGCAAAAGAGGCTGACCTGTTTCACAAGTCCAAGCAGAGAGAGAGAGAGAGAGAGAGAGAGAGAGAGAGATCCATCACTATTACACTACACACACAAGCAAACAGTTGGGAATTCAATAGAGCTCAGACTGTTCTTTGCATACCTTGGGCTGGAATTCCAGATCCACCCCCAGTAACATCTTTGGGATGATCTTTAGGATTCTTTCAAGGTGACATCTCCTTAAAGTTACTAGCTTTAACAAAACTTCTAAATCTATTAGGGGACATTCATTCAAACTACCACACTGGGAAAATTGCTTTTCCAATGTCACCAAGCCAAATGAAGGACCCAAGCTTGGACTTGGATCCTAGAGCAGCTGCCTTCTCTTGCTACAACAAAACACCCAACCATAGCAGCTCCTGTAAGGAAAGGGTTTATTTTAACTTACAGTTTCAAATGGAAGTTTTATCATGATAAAAAAAAAAAGCATGATAGGCCTGAACAGGAGACGTGGGCCACATCTCCACATCAGTGGGAAGGGAGAAGTCTGAGTTAGCTATACTATGAACTTGCAGTGAAGCTGGGGTAATGAACCTCAAGGGCTTCCCCCAGTAACACCTCTTCCAGTAAGGCTCCACCTCTCAAAGTCTTTCAGCTGGGGACTAAATATGAATTTAATCACAGACACATGAGGCTATGGAAGACATTCTGCAATGAAACCAACACAGGTCCTTCCTCTTGGCTCTTTCCAAAGAAATCCTCTGGTTAAATGATTAAAATGATTTTAAGAAGTCATTTATATTTAAAGGTATTAAGACTTACAAAATTGCAAGGCTTTAAAGGCTATCTGATCAGAACTGTCAACCAACATAGACAACCATGTCCCATGTTCATGACAGATAGTCACTCAGGCTACACTTGGGTATCCAGGCATAGGAAGGTCACTTTCCCATACATAGGCATATTCTTCAGGAATGAGGACATCTCTAATCTAAAGCATTTTCAGATAGGAAAAGCTTTACTTTTTGAAACTTTTCTCTTTGGCTGAAACTTGATTTTATAGATGAAGGAAGAGAATAAACAATATGAAACTATGATTATAAAATGTGATTTTTCAATGTTTGAATTGGCACATTATGTAGGATCCTCTTCACACCTATAAAGTACAAAACCTCCAATAGTAATGTTTCTAGTTAGTAGTTACAGAAAATTTGACTAACAGTTACATAAACTGTAACTATAATGCTTTGTATACTTACTGAGCAGCTTGTGGATAGGCAGTACCAAGATTGGCTCAGTAATGACTGTAGATACCCAGGATCCTTTGCCATCTTTTCAGTAATTTTCAGGGTATTAGCAATGTCTGTTCTCATCATCTTACTATGTCCTGTCTGAAGGGCAACAATTCTACAGAAATGGAGAGTCCAAAGAGAAATAGCTTTTCCAAGTATCTCAAAGAGTATATTGGTGAAAGAGTATTCTAACTTAAACAAAGAAACACTGAATTTTGTTGTTAAATTGCTCAAGTGCAATAGCCCTGTAATGCACATGGCTCACTCTGATTGTGAAGATTCCAGTTAAAATACAGCTTCCAGCAAAGATTTTCCTCTAGAGAAATAAAGAAGTTAGTGGACCAGAATCCATAGAAATAAATGAATAAAACAGAAGTAGTTTTGAAGCTACACAGGTCCTAATTCATATCTATGTTCTACTCTATATCAGCTTTGTGAACATTCATAGTTATTTTTGGGTGCAAATTTTTCATCAATAAAATGGTAACATTCATAAAGAAGAGAAACTATGTGAAAGTGTAAACGAATAGGAGAAATTTACTAAACAGTTTAGAAAAGGAGGAACAAAGACGGGGAAAAAAGAAAATATACATTCCACTCAGTTGAGAATCTCATTTATACATGTCCTGGAAGATTGGTTCCAACAAATATATCAAAATTCTAAAAGAAAATCTTATCAACCAATTACTCCTACTTTCTCTGTTCAAGCAGACACAAGTTTTCAAATGGAGCTGAAATTTTGGGGTACCACATCCAATAGCTGTGATCAGTGTTTCATTGTTCCTGGATCTCTGTAAAGAATGACATAAATTAGGGCCTTGATTTTAAGCAGTTATCTCCTGAGATGCTTAATATAGACATCCACTAAAGGCATGGCAACCATAAAATAACACCAAGATACGAGGAGGCAGACAAGATTTAATTTCAGAAAGAAAATTCTTGCTTCCCCATGAGTCTTATTTTCTCCTCCAGTGGCCAATACTGGCTAAGTATCTACCTTCCTGCCTTCTGTCATTGACAAGGATCATAGAAAAGCAGAGCTAAAAGTCTTTGAATGGAATCAATATGATTTGGGCATGTAAGAATCATTGCTAAGTGTGATATAGCACAAAATATGAACTTTAATAAGCATCATTCAGGTTAACACAAGATACATTTTGATCAAAGCCATACACCGCATACTTTGTAACCTGGCTGGCAGGAGGTAGCTGTGAACTACCTGTCACTAGAAAGAACCTTGGGGAAAAGACTTCACCTGCAATCAGTTTTCGACAAAGGAACCAAAATTACACCAAGGAGAGCTGAATTCCAAAGGAAATTCTTTGTAGCGTGTATTGACTACTTAAAGAGTTAAAACACTTATCAAGCTCTAATTCTTCTTCAAATGCTTTCTCTTCTTCCTACAAATGGGACAGTCACAGATGGCTTTTGAAATCTCTGGAAATATCCTGGCAGGATCTATTCTTTTTTAAAATAGCGCTTATGATTCAGATATGGCTTTACCAAGAAGAATTTTGGCATTCGGATATTTTCTTTTTGCTTTTCAATTAAAACAACTGGGTTCTCCTAACCCCTTCGTTTTGTAGCATCAGGGGGTTAAATCTGGCTGATTCATGTTTCTGACAAATTGCTAACCAAGTATTCTGAGAATGAAGATGTTCTTGGCCCAACCACTTGTTCTCACTGAATGCATTCCCTGTGAAAATATTCTTGATTAACAACTAAACACCACAGTTCTTTCTACCCTAGGGCATTTCCATAGTCCATACCAGAAAGCTCTTACTGATAGGCAGGAAAATGTGTAGTACAATGTGCCCCTAGGTGCTGTGATCCCATGTGTGTTCAGATCCCCTGGCACCCACATAAAAGCTGGACGAAAACAATGTTCTACTAACGTAAAGAGGTTGTTAATTTTCTGGAGTCAGGACCCTTAACATAGTACCCCAATCCTGAATAATTGCCCACCCATCCAAGTCAAGTATCCTTCACACTCCCAGGGTTTCAAATGTGCAGGTCTCTACCTGACCAGAGGGTCTGTTTATGTGTTTCCATTATCACTGGAAGAGCTTCTCATTACTCCCTTTTTCTAGTTGATTTCAATAGATCTTCAGGTACTGACTCTAGTCTTAGTTTCTCAAAGAGATTCTCCCTAAATCCCCAGACTAGTACTGAGCCATATGAGACCTGTGCTCTCCACTCCCCGTACATATCTCAAGGTGTGGCTCATATCTACCTTCCCTCTTACACCATGAGTCCAACTGGATTAACAACTATTATCTGTTTTAGCCACACCTCTAACCCAGCATAGGGACTTTAGCAAATGCTAATAAGTGCTGGGAGATCTGAACCCACATAGGATTATAACATCCTAGGGACACTTTGCACTACACATAAAATAATGGAGCTTGTGAGGATGAGTATTTTATATAGGGCTTGGCATACGCACTCCCTCTTCAATGTGTTGATACATTCATTATTCACACCTATGAGATAGCAGCAGGGAGAGCTGTGAAGCAGCCTGTATCACTCTAGTACTGCCAGGGGAGCACATTCAGAAGAGTGGCCTGACCCTTCACAGGCCCGACTTGAAAGGCATTTCACCGGCAGTGAGTGTGTAAGATTCAGGCTTATAATCAAAAGACAAATCGAGGGCTGAGGAGATGGCTCAGTGGATAAAGCCCTTGCCACTCAAGCTGGCTTC
>PVHP010000063.1:191458-234009 GCA_004024765.1 Zapus hudsonius
CTAACTCTATAAGCCCGATGACCCAAGTTCAATCCCCAGCACCCACATCAAAGCTGGATGCAAAGTGGCACACATGTCCATAACCTCAACTCACCATATGACAATGGGAGGCAGAGCCAGAATCCCAAACCTCACAGGTCAACTAGACTGAGACACCCTGTCTCAAAAGAGGAAGAGAGAACCAGCACTCTGAGGGGCATGTGACCTGTGTTCTCCACTTCCTGTGCATATTTCAAGGTGTGGTTCACATTTACCTCCCCTCTATAGGCTCTGACTTACACACACACACAAACACACCCATACACACAAGTATATATACATGCATTCACATATATATGCATACATGCATACATAAATCAATAAAAATAAAATATTTCAGCATGAACCAAGAGTTAAGTAAACAGAGGAATCAACATATAACGTAGAGTCCCTGCTTCCCCTTACCATCCTTGTATTTCTTTTATGTCTAAATTTCACCATGGTGACTGACAGAAATCCCATTGCAGCAAATTAACATAAGGCTAATGTTTTTAGTGGTCACACATTTCTAATGAGCTCTTTGAGAATATCGACTTCTGGAATGGAAACTTGTCACATTTTTTTTTCTGGTTACCCATTGTCTTGCATGTCTTTATCTCTTGTGGAACAGTCAGATACTTTCCTTGCTTTCTTATAGCTGAGGACAATGCACATGCTCTGGGCTTTGCCAATCCTCTTAAGACAGTGACTCAGGAAGAGCCCATGCAGGTAGACACTGCAGCATAGCAGGTGGTGATAAGGGAGAGGCGAGATCTGGCATCTAGTACCAGCACTAAGTGCCACAGGTGAGCTTGGCCTACTGCTGGGTACACTGGTGTCTTAGAGGGGTCACGCTAAGGGCATTCTTTGGATATTATCAATAGCTACACAGCCTCTGAGACCTTCCCCTCTGGAAACCTGTGAGTGTCCTGATGCACCTTAAGGTTTCTGATCCATTAAACCAGAGGTCATTAGACACATTGTATGAGCAATCTTATGATGGTACCCCCATTTCCCTCTTCCCTGTCCCCAATCCACTGGGGATCCTCCTTGGTGGCATACTGGATCAGTCCATGGAGTAGGGGGTTATGATTTGCTCTTAAGGTAGTGAGTTCCCCCCTTGTGTGTTTTTGCTGAGGGGGAGCGATGTCTCTGGATATTCTCCCCAACCATGGCTCTTACATTCTTTCCAACCCCTCTTCCATTCAGTTTCCTGAGTCATGGTGAGTTTTAAGTCTGCTTTACTGTTGAGATCTTAATTGTTTCTGGACTTCTGCTTTGGGTTGTGTTGGGGATTGTTGGTGTCTGTCTCCATTGACCTATCCTGGGTTATCTGATTTTGCTGTGATGTGTCTCTTGTTTATCTCACCACTTTCTCATAGGTTTCATTTGAGGCCTAAACAATAGGCCAGGGGTGGCTCATCTCTTGCCAGGATGTCAGCAGGATGTCAGCTTGTTGGTAGCACAACTTTTTGTTTGTTTGTTTTTTCAAGGTTGTGTCTTGCTCTAGCCCAGGCTGATCTGGAATTCATTGTGTAGTGTGTAGTCTGGGGTGGGGAGGGGCTTGAATTCATGGTGATCCTCCTACCTCTGTCCAGAATGCTTAGCATGACTTTTGAGAAGTAATAATAGGGCTGGGGAGATGCTTCAGTAGGCAAGTTTTTAGACCTGAATGGAGATTATATCACCTAAAATTAATGCAATGGTGTAATTTCTTTATTCTAAAAATCACATAGCCACCTGAACTGATAGTCAGTTCCAAGCCAGCTCTCTTCTGTGATTGCAACCCTGCCCTTGTCAGCTGATCTTAACTGATTACTATGGATCATGAGCAATTGTCAAATATGGAATCAAACATCTTTATGGACTTTTGAAGAAGCATAGTAAGTCTGCTCCAATTCATTCTCACTCTTAATACACTAGGAAAAGGTTTAGAACAGATGTACACATTAAAAGAAAATTACAGAATTAAAATGATTTTGGGAGAAGATTTTATAAAGAAATTCAGATATACAAGTCATAGAAAAATATCTGTGAATCATGAGAAAAAAGAATAGTTTCAGTGAGATTAATCTAGACAGAGTAACCATTTGCTATATTTAACTTATTTCCATCTACATTGCAGTGCACAATGATAGCTTACTGCATATGACTAAGGTGTCCTATGTTCACCACTGACTTTTACGTACGGTATTATCTTATTCATGTCACAATACCTCAGTCTGAGGCTGTATAGCCCATTTTTTCTTAAAGATAACATTCAACAAATATTAGTTGATCAGGCGCTCTAAATTTCACCTTTCTAATACAGCTCACAGAAAATGAGAATGGATGTCTATCTCGGAACTCAAAGAGTCAAAGAGAAAAAAAAAAGAAGTTGTCATACAAGTTTACAAATAAAATTAAAAATGTAGGTATTAAGCCAGTTGTGGTGGACCATGCCTGTAGGAAATTGCTGAAGAGGCAGAGGCAGAAGAAAGTTTCAGGTAATTAAACAATATGCATTTTTGTTTGTTTTGTACCTCAGAAGCTATTCTTTTACGTTTTTAAAACAACTTGTCCTGCATCTTGGCAAATTTAATCAAACTATTCAGGTATTGGAATATAGCCAGGGCCAGAGGCTTCTCTGACTTTGAAAATTGCCTCTTGATTATTTATGTTCATTTGTCTGTCCTCGTGTGATTCATTTAAATATCTGATTTATTTCTACCCACTTCCCTGAAGCAATTCACATTAGCCAGGTGATTTTTTAATTTATGTAAAAAAAGAAAGGGCTTGCCACACATTTCCTCTTGTTTTCACTTATGAGCTGTGCTTGCTTAATAAAGTAGAGGTGCTAGGAGAGAAGACAAGTTCAAACTGCTTGGCAATTTGACCATATCTGAACTGCAGAGGGAATGTGTGAAAAGGTGGATGGGTGAATAAACTGGATGAACAATTCGAGGTGAGCGCTTTTGGGATACCACCTGCTAAACGCTGAAAGCTACAGAAACATTGCTCATGTGGAGAATGAAGAAGGGTAACTGTGGAGAAGAATTAAGAAATGTAGATGAGCCCACTGGATGGAGACAGTTAACACAGGGAATACACTCAGGTTCCCAAACTGAGGACAACTGTCTTGTTAGCACGTAATTAGGATGATAGGTCTATCCCTGGTACCCTATCAGGCTCCTTTCTTACTTTTAAATTGTAAGAGTTGGGTTATTAGGCATGGTCTCTTTAATTACCTTTATAGTCACTTGTCCAATAAAACTGATAACAGCCATAGTGTCCTTCAGTCTCAAAGCATTAACTCTACCAGCGGTGCAAATGAGGAAGAGGGAGAGGACCCTGTTCACCTCTAATAGGGCTTCTCCACTAGCCTTCTCATCAACTCTCCAGCCTGATTGCTGTGAGCTCGGAAGATTGGGAACAATTACATGAGTAGGGGAAAGGAAGACTTTACTTTCTGCCTCTTGTGCCCATTAGGAAGCCCAATCTCACCCAAACTATGAGGAAACTACTGGAGACTTCTGGGAAAAGAATGCATGTCTAGACATCTGAGCTGAAGTCTATTCCACCGACACCTTGAACCACAGTCATCCATTCTTTTGGCAATTAGCATAGTCAGGCTTCACTGATTGCCACTTCACTCAGGAATATGAGGATCACAAAAGACCTTAGTGAATAATCTAATTTAAACCACATTGCAATGCATGGTCCTCATTGATCACATAAAGTATTGCGTGTATCTATGTTAGCATTAGTGTCCTTGGGTTAAACTTGAATGTATTATAAGTCGATTATGAATAATCTTAACAATATGCTCCCTGTCAAGTGCTGTGGGAATTAAATGTAGACATTTCTGTCCTTAAGCAATCTACCATGGAGTGACAGAGGCAGGGCAAATATAAGAAGTTAGCTATGATCTATTCCAGAACTATCTTGCTACCCTTGTGTTGAACTGTCTTACTCTGATAGTGTAAGCTATCCTGAAGCTAGCTTGCCAGAATCAGCTTCCTTGGTCAGCCCTGTTGACTGATGCCTCTGGTGGCTCATCTCTCGGGTCTTCCATATAGGATGATTCCTTCCCCATCCTACCAACATCCTGGCCCAGGGGAGTTGTGAAGACAGAAAATTAATACATAAATAAATAAGAGATGCCTTGGATAGGGGGAATTCTAGCCAAGGATCACAGGAGACTAGAGATAGAAATGTCTCCAATCTCATCTTATTTCCCCATAGAGATAAATAAATGCTACTTGTCATATCACTCTTTAACCTTCTGTGCTTATTTACCCTATACTGATCCAGAAAGTTCTTCTATTTCTAAAGTTTTAGCCCTTTTCATATTTAGTATAGACTTTTATACTTTTAAATGTCTCTCCCACAACTAAATAAGGAACAGCACTTTTTATAGTGTACAAATAAAACTGCAGCTCTTCTTTACCATAATTATAATGATTGGTTGGCTAATTGAGAATAACTCTACTACATGTAAATGACAATCCATCAATGATATTCTTGTCTATAATCCTATGGAGTGGGGAGTTAACATCTTATTAGATGGAAAAAGATAAACATCTTGCATCCAACAACCATAATGGAAATATTGAATAAGTCTATGCCTATATTGAAACCTAAAACTTTAGTTCAAATGTTAGATGTTAGAGCATCGTTAAAATATATTGTGAGAGAGCTGTGGTCATTCCAACTCCACCGATGAATCACAGGCAGAAGGCTGATATCCCAGCAAGAGACGAGCCACCCCAGGCCTATCGTGTAGACCCCAAGTGAAACACTTGAGACAGTGGTGGGGCAGGAAAGAGACCTATAACCACAGCCAAGCAATCAACCCAGGATAAGTCAACAAGACAGACACCTATGACTTCCAACACAACTTAAAGTTAAAAGCACAGAGACTCTTAAGTTCACAACAATAAAAAAGACTTAAAACTCACCCTCCATGACTCAGGGAACTGAGTGGAAGAGGGGAAGGAAAGATTATAAGAGCCATGGTGGGAGAGATTACCCCCCTCAGCTACAATTCATAAAGGAGGGGCAACCTTGATGCCTCCTGTGCTATTCATAAACCCTTGCCACATGGATTGATCCAGTGTGCCCACTGAGGAGGATACCCAGGGGATTGGGGACAGGGGGAGGGAAATGGGAATATAAGCACAATATTTGCTCAATCAATGTATCTAATTTTGGAAAATAAAGATAAAATTAATAAAAAAGTATATATTAGCTATTTCCCATGTTTGATTCATCTTAGAGTATGCCAGTGAAAAAAATCTTTCAGATCCTTTCCTATCCTCTCTAATGTGCATAGAGTGACTTTATGATCTATTAAACATCATTCCATTACAACTATAAATAAGACAATTAGTGATCCTGAACACAAAAGATATTCAGGAGTCCTTTTAGCTCATAAGTAAGAAATACAATATAGTATATGCAGCCATCGTAAACTGTCAAATTGTCAAATTCAGAAGAGTGGCAAAAGGACTACATCATCGTAAATTGTCAAATTTCAGATCTCACCTAGGGAAAGGAAGTACTAAGACCAAAATCTATTCTCAGGAAATTTGCAAGTCAGGAGACCTGGATGGAATTGAAGTCATCAGTCCTCCTCATAGACTGTTGATAAAGTAGTTATAAGATTAACTTTAGATCAAGATACAAGTAAATAATTTAGCATCACATAGCAATAATATCACAAAAGCTACTTATAAGATCCATAAGAAATATTCCCAGTTTGCTGGGCATGGTGGCGCACGCATTTAATCCCAGCACTCGGGAGGCAGAGGTAGGAGGATTGCCGTGAGTTCAAGGCCACCCTGAGACTACAGAGTGAATTCCAGGTCAGCCTGGACTAGAGCGAGACCCTACCTCGAAAAACCAAAAAAAAAAAAAAAAAGAGAGAGAGAGAGAGAGAGAAAAGAAAGAAAAAAAAGAAATATTCCCAGTTCTTTACTTAGTTCATTCCCTTAATTTGTTCCCAGGTCCCCCCCCCATTTCACTTCCACAGTTTGTTATTACACACATCTTCATGATAATAACCCCCCTGTTGGATGCTTCCTGAATCCAGAGCTGACCAAGAAACTAACTCCACGCGACCGGTCCTTCTGACAGCTCCCTCCAGGCCTCAATAAGCAGACTTGAACAACTGCCTCCTATTTTCAACCAATTCACAAATTCCATAGACTCTACATAAGCACAGTTCTAGTGTAAAGAATTTTAAAAGAGAATTTCATGTGTTCTTTTATTCTCACATGTTCATGTCAAAGGTTTGCACATTTACCATTTTAGTGGGAACGAAGTTGCTCGCAGATTTGCTCTCAAATTACCCTCTGTGAGGCAGGTTTACCAGAACATCAGACCTTCCTCTAGGGCAGCGGTTCGGTTCTCAGACTAGACTGACCATTGATACCACCTGAGAAGCATTTTTTTAAATCCCTGGTTTTCACAAAATCCCATAGATTCTGATTGTATGGTGCTGTGTGTGATTTAGGCAAAGTTATTTTTAACAGCTCCCTAGCCACAAAGGATTCTCAAGTGCAGTCAGGTTTAAGAACTACTCCCTCAGTCTGAATCTCTATCCTTTCTTATAGTAGTTTGATGAATCATAAGGAAGCACGAGCTCATCATGACCATTGCCTTGCATAGTTCCTGGCACCTGGTAGGTGCACATTGTATGTGTTTCCCTAAGGTTCCACATAAATGTCCCTGAGATATTATATATGTGTGCATGTATGTATGCATTTATGTCTATAAATTTTAAAATGTCTTTATTATCCATAATTAGATACATTGTATGAGCAAATCTTATGATGGTACCCCCATTTCCCTCTTCACTGTCCCCAATCCACTGGGGATCCTCCTTAGTGGGCGTACTGGATCAGTCTATGGAGTAGGGGGTTATGAATTGCTCTAGAGGTAGCCAGTTTCCCCCACCCCATTGTGTGTTGTTGCTGAGGGGGGCAATGTCTCTGGATATTCTCCCCTGCCATGGCTCTTACATTCTTTCCATTCTCTCTTCCATGTTTTTTTGTTTAATACTTACATATTACGTTTGTATCCCACATTGCCCTCAGTCTCATAGGACTTCTCATCTCTTTATAGTGCTGATGTCTCCAAAGAGGATGATTTCCTCTCTCAGGCAACCTTTAAGTGACTGATGAGTGCTCAGCCCTAAACAAAACATGCCCAGCATCCCCTCCAGGGCTCGGGGAACATCGAGGAAGATGAGATGGAAAGAATGTAAGCACAGAAGGATGGGAAGAGTGCTTTTGAATGCTGGTGTTTACATTTTCTGGTAGCAACTACGTTAGCAAATAATACTCAGGCAAGGACCAACCATTAGAAAGCCAGTTCCTCAGGAGTTAGAGAAGAGGAAGAACAAAGCACAAAGAAGCACAGAGAAGGAGATGCTTGTTCATAAGGCTTATATCAAGAATGTCTGATTCTGATTCCCAATCCACTGTCAGTTACTTCAAAATATCCAGAACTACTTAAAATATAGAGAACTTTCTTCAGAAGTCTGTTAGCTTTTTTTTTCCCAAAAAGATTTCCCATCATGAACTCAGCACAGGCCATTCACTAACATAAATATTTTAAAATTGCTATTTAAGAACCCCTGGAGAGGGTCTGGAGAGGTTGGTGAATGGCTGAAGGTGCCTGATTGCAAAGTTCAATTTGCTACTCATGCAAAGCCAGAAGCAAAGTGTGGCACAGACATCTCACACTCCGACCCTGGAGCACCCACTCCCCCTACACGTGTATATACAAATAAATAAAAACTTAAAAAGTAGAATCACCAGAGAACCCTGCTTCCTATATTTTCTCCCAACTGACTGTACTCATTCCTCAGAGCTGGTGTTAGATTCCTTATCTTCCAACACATCTTCCTAGATCCACGGGGGCAGAATTCCTATGTCCTTCCATGTTACCATGGTAACTTCATGTATGAGCTCAGCGTGACTTGCATTGGGAATATTCATGTGTGTGGTGGTCTTCAACAGTTCAGGATCCCAGAGAGCAGAGTCTAGACTTGCTCATCTTTGTGTCCACCATGTCCATTGTTGTTCCTGATATGTAAGAAGTGCGACAGAACTTTTGCAGAATTCTATTCCAATCTACACTGTGACATTGCATGTGCACTCTTATGCAACCTAAGACACAAAACATGTAGGGAATGTGGGCTTAGGCATACACATTCACCATGGATCCACAAAACTCAGATGGGAATCTGGAAAACACAGGGTCACATTCTTGCACACATTACGTGGTTCAGATATAAACAAATACTACAGTGAATATGGTACATGACTAGAAACACCCTGAAGCTTGCCTGGAGAAGTGAGTACTTAATGAGTCGTTGTGAAATTTCAGAAGAGTTTTCCAAGACAGGAGGGAAAACTGTCACAGCAGATGTGAAGTGGACTAGCCCACAGCCTAGCCATTGACCTACGAGCTGGTGGACATGTGAGGTGTTTGGGGTGAGTTTTGTGTATTCCTACACTTCCAGGGCCAGCTGGGTGTAGTTTCCCATGTTTACCTAGTGTTCCTAAGGATGATGTTGCACGTAAACAAATGTGAACTTCACATCAGGCTCAAATTGTCCTCTACCAATCATTCGGGAACAAATTTACATTTTCAAAAGAAGTGTTATCCTGGAACTGGCTCACCACACTGTGCCAATGGTATGAAATGATTTACATTTAGAAACAGGCAACAACATTTTTTTTATCAAAATATATCCTTTAATGCTTCCAAAGAAACTAAAGTAAAATAAAAGCACGAGGTAGTAAGCCAAACGCATGATCTCCATTCAGGACGCAATCAATGTGAACCGCTCGCTGAGGCTTACTTCATTTATTTTTTATTCTCTCTATGGAGAGAGCATGTTCTCTCCTTGCAAGACAGGTGCAGTGTGAAAGTGGACAGCATTCCTCAGACTCAAGAAGATGAAAGTCACTCTGATAAGCTTGAAAGAATGAGCCCTAAAAACTTCATAATAAAGCTGTATTGTTTGCATATCAAAGACTGAGCTCTGTGTCAGTATAGCTGTTTGTAATGTCTATAAAAATCTTAACTTTTCAGTGAAAGTCAACATTTCGACATAAAGAATAGGAGGTCAGTGGTGCATCATTTAAACACAAATCACTTCTGGTTAATTTGTTCATGTCCAGCAACACAATCCCCAGGATGCTTCTGTGGTCCAAATAAAATGAATGAGAGAGAAAATGTTATTGCATGTTTCTGAAAATTTGTTTCTAAACAGCTTCTCCCTTTAGGTTAAACTGCTTTTAACTCCATTTTTTAAAAGGATATCGACACTTAAGATCTCAACAATCAAAGCAGACTTAAAACTCACCCACCTCTTCATAGATTTCATTTGGGGTCTACAGGGGTGGGAAGTGGCTACCTCTTATACAGTTCTTATACCCCCTACCCTATGGAGAGATCAAAGGTGCCCACCGAGGAGGGACCCCAGTGGGTAGGAGACAGAGAGGAGGGAAATGAGGACACCATCACAAGATTTGCTTATACGATGTATCTAATTATTCATAATAAAGATATTTTAAAAGGGATATTGAAAATAACCTTGACACAAAAATAGACATAATAAAGGGTTTCTTGTTTTTATTTTTTAAATATCTTTATTATGAATAAGTATATACATTGTACATATATACAAGGAAGCACTGGGGTACTTCCTCAGTGTGCATACTGGATATGTCCATAGGTAGGGGGTTATGAACTGCACCAGAGGTAGCCAGTTTTTCTTTATCTTTTTTTCTTCCCCCTTTATGTATTGTTGCTGAGGGGGGCAATGTCTCTGAATATTCTCTCCCACCATGGCTCTTACATTCTATCCTTCCCCTCTTCTGTTCATTTCCCTGAGTCATAGTGGGTGAGTTTTGAGTTTGCTCTACTATTGAGATCTTAAGTATCTCTGGATCTTTGCCCTGGGTTCCATTGGGTATCATTGGTGTCTGTCTCCATTGACCTTTCATGGGTTAGCAGACTTGCTGTGGTGATTGGTCTCCTCTTTGTCTCCTCACTTTTTCGTAGGTTTCTTTTGGGCCCTTTGTGAAGGCTAGGTGTGGTTTGTCTCCTGCCAGGATGTCAGCCTTCATCCAATGACTTGTTGGTGGAATTGGGCTGTCCCTGGCTCTCTCACTGCCTTCTGAAAAATATAAACAGAATCTCCATCAGAGAGTGAGATCAATAAAGGTTAAATGAGACAACATTACTCTTTTGGCTAGCTCCTAATGGGTGTAGCCTCTCTGTAGCTCTCTGGTAGTGGGAATTTCCCCTAGGAGCCCGGGTTCTTGGTCCCCATAGGATTTTGCCATGGATCCCAGTTCCAGTTAAAGGTTCCTTGTCACTAAGCGGATATCTTAGCCAATCAGTAAGCCATTGATTACCCTCCTAGGTTTAGTTCCACTATTGCACAGATGAGCATTTCTTGACTGGCTGGTCTCTTCCATACAGCCATGTGTTCAGCATTCTTGTGACAACTGTCTATATTATATATCAGTGGTCTCTGCTTTCTCCAAATATCATTGACCAATTTCCCCTGGCAGCTCATGCAACACCTTCCAGTACTACACATGCTGCCATCTGGGAGCTGGTTACCATTCTTGATCTAGCAAGATCTCTTGGTGTTTTTTGATGACAGTTTGTGATTTCTTCAGCGATAGAGTCTTACCTTAGGCCTGGGACAGATATTCAAGAGCTTTGACAGAAGTCTGTCATCTTTTGGGGACCTCATGGGTCTCTTTGATCAACAGCTCAGTGTGGCAAGGAACCAATAATTTTGGGGGGGGGGTGTTTGTTTTGGTTTTTTGAGGTAAAGTCTCCCTCTAGCTCAGGCTGACCTGGAATTCACTAGTAGTCTCATGGTGGCCTCAAACCTCAGCCTCCTGAATGCTAGGATTAAAGGCATGCACCACACCATGCTTGTCAATAAAGATGATATGAGAAGAGAACTATAATCTAATACTGAAAATATCCATATTTGGGGAAGCTTATAACAAGTTATCTGAAGTGTATGTGTTGTAAGACTGCTGTTCTGAAAGGTGCCTGGCTCACTCACTGTAACCTCACTTCTCCCCCAGTCCCTGGACATGAGGTGAATTTTCCTCTGGTCCCCTACACTCCAGAGCCTAGTTGTCAAAGAGGCAGCTCACTCCCCACAAGGTAGTAATGCTTCTAGCTCATCTAGGCCACCCTGCTTCTTTAAGACTAATGAAACTTGGAGACAACATCCTCTTTGCTGACTCATTAAATGTAGTTCCTTTAATGACTGTAAGAAAGAAAAAGAGAGAGGGGGAGGGAAGAAGGGAGGGAGGGAAAGGAAAGGAGAGATAGATGATAAAATGGAGATTTGTGCATGGAGGTTCATGTAAAAGCCCAGAGGGAACATGTGTCTATATGTGCTTACCATGTGATCATAGTGCAGTTGTATGGTCCAATCTAACTACAAGAGGAATCATAGTCTTTCTGAAAAGCTAGGAAGAGGAAATAAATGAATAGGGAACATAGAACCATCTGTTTTACGTATCTTAATCAGTCTAATTGCCTCCATATATTATAGAATTATCAAATCAGTTCATAATTTATCATCTAATAAGAAATAGTTTTAATTTCAGAGAGCCAACTACAATTAAAATGACAAAAGTTCAAGCTTAACAAAATTCAATTATTCACTGGTTCCCTTTTATACTTACTAGAATTACATGATAGCTGGAAATAAATAATAAAATCACTGTAACACCTTAGTAAGATATGAAAGTATCTTTAAATTTTAATGGTCATTATTAGTCATTAATAGTTGCCTTCCATTAATTGTATTGAAACTGCTTCCAAACTGTGTATTCCCAAACAGAAAGCATTTTCTGATATAGTAGCACTCTAAATACTATATATCTTTCAATAGACTTTCTACTAGAAGTTTCTTCTGAGTGTAACATCAAAACACCAATTATTTCATGGCAATAGCTGATCACATAGTGGTCATTATTGCTTTTGTTTTCCTTACTGGCCAATGAAGTATCCTAAAGCAATTTTTCTCTTCAGTAATAAAAAAAATTGATAGAGTTGAACTATAATTTAATATTAAGTTTGAGTTTTAAGACAGTATCAAGGAGGCAACTTCATTGTTTTTTACTGCACTGAAGAAATGAGCTGATGTTCCTCAAAAATGACTTGAGGCAAAAGACATTAATGACTCTCTGATTCTCCAAGGGAAGAAAGCAGAGAACCACATGAATACCGCAAGAGATCAACAAGCTATTTCCTGAACTCTGGTTTGAATTCAGAAACAATAAAATGGAAAATTGCTGTTTCTCACTTATTGGCAATGATAAAGATATTTGTATGATAAGTTGTTTTATGTCTGCTATCAAACAGATCACTTTCCTGGGGAGAGTGAGAATCTAACAGAAAACCAAGTGTTAGGCTGAGGAGAAGATTCTGTGCAAAGCACTCACTGCACAAGCATGAGGACTTGAGTTCAAATCCTCCTCATCCACATACAATACTGGACATGCCAATGTAAACCTACAACCCCAGCATTAGGGAGGCAGATAAAGGAGGATCCTGAAGGCTTGCTGCTAACTTGTCTATCCTAATTAGTGATCTCCAGGTCTAGTGAACAACCATGTCTCCAAAGATAAGACTCCTCACTGCACACACACACATACATACACATACAAACATGCATGCACATACCACATACATATAAAACTGTTTCATAGGATAGACAGTCATTCATCCCTTGTTTTATATGTAAACTGTATTTTTAAAACAAAGTTATAAATACTACATTAATTCTTAAAATCTCATACCTTTCAGAAGTTACTGGTTCTGATATTTAAATTACTACATGTAAGTATATTTATATTCTATTTCTTATGTGATGTTTTCTGATTTGATAGGACCATTGTAATGGAGCGCATAGTCATGTATTTACATATTTTAAGTATTGTACTTATTCTCAATATTCTTTTCTTCCATATGTGTTATATAGTTATTCCTGAGGAAACTGAGTAGTTAAGTAATTTGACCAAAGGCACAAAATTAGAACTGTGAAAAGCCATTGAAAATTCAACAGTCTGATTCCAAAATTTATACTTTTTAACCACAAAAAATTGCCTCCTTTTATATTGTAGCAGACGATATATCATATTAAATATATTAAAAGCAACGTGAGTTCCTTGGTTGGCAATACAGCTTCTGAATCATGGTTACAGATCAGCTCAAATCGCGTCTTCTCCAGACCCGACCTCTCCTCACCCTTCTCGCAGATGCCCTCATTTCATAGCTCTTGTTTTCCCTACACTTTAGTTGATTTTGATGATTAAAGAGAACTGCTCATCTGCAACAAAAGCAAACCATTTCTGCTGAAAGCAAAATGTGACAGCTGAAACAGCATTTAAAGCACTTCTTGAATAAATGTTCAAAAGCATGGCCTTAGGGCAATTTCCTGTTTTACTGGAAAATCTACTTTGCCAGTGTCTGATAAAATTGTATGAACAGTGGAAGTTTAATTCTCTGAGGCATGTTCTATGAAGCATTTGACAGCTTATCTGATGAAATCCACTCTACAACCAGTTCAGAGAGACCATGTGCCCCTCCCTCATGTCTGAATGGCTCTCTTAGCCTTGAGGCTGATGTTATTAGTTCCTAAATGAACTGATTAGCGCTTCGTTGACTTATTTCCCCAGCAACTGTGCTCATGCTTGACACGCCAAAGGTTTCCATTTTGTATAATCAATCCTCTGTTGAAAGTGACTTGCTGGTGTGTGGGAATATTATTAGAGCTATTTAATACTTTGAGCCATCCAGGTGATTCAATAAATTTAGACAAAATTAAATCATCACTCGCATATGATTGGATGAAGTGTCACTTTAGGCTCACAATTAAATGTTCTACTTGCTGTAAACTATAGAAGGAATAAGCAACCATCCATTGGGAGAATGCCAAGGAGATGGCTCAGGTGGGGCTTACACCATGAAGTCACAGGAAAGAGCGTGATTTTTTTTTAAGTAGCATCTAAAATACTCTTGCTGCACAGGTTAATAATACAACGACATTAATAAATCTTGAAAGACAAGTTCAGTCCCTCCTCCTACACTTGACATACAATCCATGCAGAGCCTGCCAGATCCTTCTCAGCTTTGCTGTCTGCCAAGGCTCGTGGTTCGCATCTAGGAGCCAGAGGTTACAAGGGTGTGACTGGAGGAAGGAGAGGTATCCATGGTCTATCTTATATTCATCGAGTGCTTATTACTAGTCTGGTTAAAGAAAACACTGTGTAAGACCTGCTATGAATGTAACTCTTTCAAGAGGATTTAATATGTGTCCTTTGGGTTAAGTTACCTCAGTGTCCACTAGTAAATCAAACAACATTATTTTGTAGTCTCTATAAAACTGTTTAGAGGGATGTCCTCATAATTATTTTCTGAGTTCTCATTGCATTGCTTGTTTTTCATTATATTGTTTCATGGGAGAAAAAGCATGAAAATTTTGACTGTATTATCATATAAGTGCTATAAAAATATAATTCTTCATGTTACATTGTGTGTATTTATAAGAAAAAATACTTCTCAAGGGTCTAGAATTTGTTCAGTTTTTGATTCAGGTTTATTTCTTGTTCTTATAAACACTGTGTAGAATAAAATTACTCTTTCTCTTCTAGACAATGTAAAGTCAAACATACAGCTAGTTCCTGAAAGATGGGAGAGCTGAAGAGACACATCGTGTACGCTAACCCTATTTCTGGCTTCACCCTTCATCAGACATTTTCCATCTCATCTACTCTTGAGGTCCTCTTGTCTTGCCACTTATTTAATGAGAAATAGCTTCAAGGTATGCAGTGTTTGAGTCACATACAATGTCCCTAGGGCAAGGAAGGAAATAAACACATTACTGTTTCATCCATCATTCACATCCAAGGTGTTCCATGTGCTGTGTGTGTAATGTGTCTATGAATGTTCATATGTGCACATGTGTGAATAACCAGAAGTTGATATCAGGTATCTTCCTCAGTTGCTCCCCACCAATTTTTTTTGAAAAGGTCTCTCACTGAACCTAGAACTCACCATTTCAGCTCCACTAGCTAAGCAGCAAGTCCTAGGTATCCTCCTTTTTAAGCCCCCCCACCACAGCACTGGGTTTCCAAACACATGCCACCATGTCCAGCTTTTACATGGGTATGGGTCAGAATTCAGGCCCTCACACTTGAAAAGCAAGCTCTTTACCCACTGAGACATCTCCCCAGTCTTCCAATGTGTGACAAGAATGAAGAGATGAGGATTCAGATGACAATCTGACAAAGTCAATAAAATACAAAATCCCTTCCTTGTTGGCTCTATAAAACTCACCCACCATGACTCAGGGAACTGAGCGGTAGAGAGACCAGAAAGAATGTAAGAGCCATGGTGGGGGAGAATATCCAGAGACATTGCTCCCCTCAGCAACAATACAGAAAGGGGGAAGGAAAAAAAAAGAAAGAAAAACTGGCTACCTCTGGTGTAGTTCATACCCCTTAAACCTATGGAACAGATCCAGTATGCATACCGAGGAAGGACCCCAGTGGGTAGGGAACAGAGAGGAGGGAAACGGGGACACCTTCACAAGATATGCTCATACAATGCATATACTTATTCAAATAAAGATATAAAAATATTAAACAAGTTACTTAACTTAGTCTCCATTTTCCATATCTTTGAAATGAGAAAAATAAGATTTAATGCATTTTTGTGACTGTCAGCTGAAATCATTCATCCTTTTATTCAACTAGGAGAGTGGCTCCTACATTATATTTAATAAATTGCTCTGCATGCTGGGGATAGAGTAGAAGGCCACATTATGGGGAGAGATGAAAAATAAATAAGCCAGAAAGTTAGATTATTTCAGACAGTCATAAATGCTATGAATGTTGTGACAGAGAAGTTAACCAAGTCAGTCTTATTTAGAAAGGGACTTTGAGCTGAGACCTGTGTGAGGTGGAGGGTGGGGGGCTTATCATATATACGAAGCAGAGAAAGAAAAGCACTTCAGAGTGCTCCTGGAAAAGGCATCAGCAAATTCAGGGGCTGTCAGGTAGAAACACACTTGTTGCTATCAAAGAGCAGAAAGAGACTGAAGTGTTATGGTTTGATCCAGGTGTCCCCCACAAAGAAATGAATGTGTTCTGGGTAATTGATCCTCAGCTGAAGGCAGTTTGGGTTTTACAACCTTGCTGGAACTGTATTGTTGGGGGCGGGCTTATGGGGGTTATAAGCCAGCTTTCCCTTGCCATTGTTTGCAGTGCTGTGGTGGAGGTGCTGTCCACCCTCTGCTCATGCCATCATTTTCCCTGCCAGGATGGAGTCTCCCCTCAAGTCCATAAGCCTAATAAACCAGTTCCTCTACAAGCCGCTTTTGTTTGGGTTCTTTCTGAGCAGCAACTAGAATGCTGACTGCAATACCAAGTATACTCAATGGGTGGTCAGGGTAGAGAAGGAAATGTGTAGCACTTGCTTCCAGCTTGGCATGCAGTCTTTGTATATGGTGATTGCAAGTTACCATGCTGGTTTGAATTAGGTATTCCCCATGCTTTAAAAGCTGATGGAAATTTGGGAGGTGGAGGCTTGCTGGAGGAGGTGTGTTTCTGGGGGCAGGCTTAGGGGTGTTATAGCAGCTCCCCTATTCTAGAGATCGGCTGACTCTCCTGCTGCTGTTTTCCACCTGTCCTGGCAAGATTGTGATATCCAGCCTCTGATCATGCCATGCTTTCTCCTGCCATCATGGAGCTTCCTCTCAAGACTAAACCAAAACTAATCCTTTCCTCCATTAGCTGCTTTTTGGCAGGTGCTTTGTCTCAGTAGTGAGAAGGTGACTGACTACAATTGCTATGTTCAGCTTCTGACCCAGCCTATCCAATCAGCTTGTTCTCTCTCTCTCTCTCTCTCTCTCTCTCTCTCTCTCTCTCTCTCTCTCTCTCTCTCTCTCTTCCTGAGCCCTCTCTCTCTCTCTTCCTGAGCCAGCCCCCTCCAGCCCATACCAATCAGCTCTCTCTTAGACTCACCTGAACCTGAGAGTAAAGCCAACCACAATGCTTACCAGGAGGGCACAGCCTCATTTTCTTTTGGCTGTTTATCTTTTCTGAGGTCTGAACTTCCAGGTCCCTGATAAGTGCCTATTGTCTCAGCCCTGCTGTGCTGAGATGTTGGGACCCCCCCTACTCCCACATGGGGAGTACTACTTCCTGCCTTCCACATGGCAGGAGCTCTCTTTACTTTCTTCTCTTTCCTTCTATTAATCTAATAGTCTCTCTAAGTCTTATCATCAATGCACTATAAGCACTGGCATTGCCTAGGCCAGGCTTACAGGAAAGGATAAGGTTACAGAACTAGGACCTTGTGCTGAAGAAGGTATGCCTCAGCCCTACTCATTCAGTAGAGACTGATCCCCCTTCGTGGAGTCAACAGAGAGCTGAGCTGTATTTCCCTTTCTGCAAAAAGTAAGAAAAGAGAACTATAGTAGAGCCTCTTCTCTTCAGCCACTTAACATCTTCCAAAGAAAAAAAAAGAATGAAAACTTCCTACCTACAGCACAATAGGAGTAATCACATCCACAAAGAGCCATGGGCTGAGCCGGCCATGTCTGCTCTCAGTCTGCCCCAGGCTCACATACAGAAAGGAATCTGGAAAACTGTACATAATCATCCTGTTGGAAGACAATAGCTGTTTATTACTTTACCACACCTGTAGGGAAACATAGAAAGCATACATAGACATCTGAACACTTTTTTTAAATTTTTAATTTATTTGAGAGAGGCAGAGAAAGAGAGACTGGGCCTTTTGCTACTGTCAAGGAACTCCAGACACATATGCCACGTTGTGTATCTGCTTTAGGTGGGGACTAGAGAACTAGCACCTTTAACCACTGAGCCACTTCCCCAGCATGACTTTTGAACATTTTTGGTCAAACTATATCATCATTATAAATGGCTTCAAATAGACAAGTAATTGATTTAAGGGAGCCAAGCCTGGTGGCCTGTGTAGTTGAACTGTCAGAAACACTTGGGAAAATGAGGTTGGATTCATTCTTCCAGCCACTCATGAATAGTCTTTCCCTGTGGTATATATGCCATGTGTTGAAATCCATCTTACTTCACCAAGAAAAAAAAGCAGCAAATCTATATATTTTATTTTTAAATGACACATAATCACTGCAATGTTTATCAGGTACTGTGAGTTTTTGGCATTTGTCCACATTGTACAATAATCAAACCAGGGTGTTCAGCATGGCCATCACTCCATGTATTTGTCATTTGTGGTGATCCATGCAGAATCCTCTCTCTGAGCTATTGTGAAATATTCAGCAGAATATTAGAACCATTGTCACCCCACTATGCAAGAGAACACTTGAACTCATCGACCATCCTTTCCTTACCCTGATAACCCCTGCTCTACTCACTTATTTTTATAAGATCAACTTCTTTAGCATCTACATCTGAATGGGATCATATGGCTCCTATCTTTCTGTGCTTGGATTAGTACTCTCAAAGTAATGTCCTCTAGACTCATCCACGTGGCTGCAAATGACAGTATGTCATTCTCTGTAAAGGCTGAATTGTAGGCCATTGTGTTCATGGACCAACATTGCCTTTATCCTCTCATACATTGTGGGATGAGCTTGATTCCATACTTTAACACAGTGTTATTTACTCACTGCTCACATAGGTTTATACTTCAGGACACATAAATGTGTACATGGCCAGAAAGTCCAGGAACTTCACGTTAAAGCATATTCCTCACCATGCTCCATCGGTAGAATTTCAGAGACCCCCAAAAGCATTTGGTGGTGATATTTAGTAGAATCTAATTCTCTACAACTGAGTTCTTTTCACCAGCCAGCACCCTCACCATTTCATGAAAACAATGACACCATCCCCTCAATTCCTAGAACACATACAAATGTGGAAGGAAAGATCTGATTTATCTTTTACTCTAGAAAAAAATTATAGCGATGATAACAAATAGCAGAGACAGGACAAAGAGAAAGACAACATGGCTCTCTGCTGATGAGACTTTTGGATAGCTATGTGTATTTTTTTAATGAGATAAGAACCATCTGGCCTGGCCGTTGTCGGACATTGATTTGGGACATGGGTCTTGCTTCTCTAATGTTATTTTGTGTTTGTTTTCTGTAGAAAAATAACAGAGTGGCTTTTTATATCTTGTTTTTAACATTCTCCTCTAAAGCCTTAGAAATTTCACATGGAGGACACAAAAAAACAGATTATGGGATTCTGAAAACAAAATCCTTGTTGAATATAGAGGCTTTTTAAAAAATAGTTAGTGGATTTGCTTTATTTGCTTTGTTGGTTTTGTTTTGCATTGTGTGTGAGTGTAGAGTATGTGTGGTGCAGTGTGATAAGTGTGGTGTGTACATGTGTGTATGCAGATGTGTGGGGCATGTGTATTTGTGAGAAACCAGAAGAAAACTGTTGCAGTCAGCATTCTACTTGCTGCCCAGAAAGAACCCAAGCAAAAGTAGCTTGTGAAGGAAAGGGTTTATTTGGCTTGTGGACACAAGTGGAGGAGACTCCATCATGGCAGGGAAAAAGATGGCATGAGCAGAGGGGTGGACATCACCTCCACCACAGCACTGCAAACAATGGCAGGAAGGTGTGCCAAATACTGGCAAGGGGAAGCTGGTTTATAACCCCCATAAGCCCGCCCCCAACAACACAGCTCCAGCTAAATTATAATATCTAAACTGTCATCAGCTGGGAATTGATCACTCAGAAGACATTCATTTGTTTGTGGGGGACACCTGGATCAAACTATGACAGTCCGCCCCTGCCCCTACAAACTAATAATCATACATGACACAAAATACAATGTGTTCAGCTCAACTCTTAAGTCCCCACAGCTTTCAACTGAGCCAAAATACCGAAAAACAAACCCATAATGGCACAGAACATTCACACTGCAAAAGATGACATGAGGCATGACAAAAACTGATTGAACCAATACAAGATTTAAAACAAGCAGAGAAACCTCAATCTCTAACTCCAAGTTCAATAATTCTAACCAATAACAAGTCTCTTGGAGATCTGATTCAATCCCTCCAGCTCAGCTATTCAGTCCAGGAAAACTTCCGGTGCTAGCAGCTGGCCTTGGCAGCCATCCATAGTCCTGGAATTCATTGGGTCTCCACTGCAACCCACAGTTCATCTTCATGGCTCCATTGGACCTCCAATTCAGGCAATCCGCACACCTGCTTCATATTGCCAATGGCCATTTTTCAAAAACAAAACTGTGGTGCAAATTCAATAACCCTCTCTTCCTGTATTTGTTCTACTTCACAGAACCAGGTGGGCTACCAACTTGTTAATCTGGGGGGAGGGGGGGAACAAAGCATTCAGGCCCCTTACTTCAAAGAGTCTACATTCTTCCTGCTGTCCCAATGCAGATCACCTGGCCCAATCCCAATGGTTGTAATTACTCAAACAATTGCAGGTGAATGGGTAGCAGTTTCGGCCCAAAGATATTTCTTTCTGTTCCATCTCCATCTTCTCACACCAGTCCATTTCCATGCAAAGCAACCCTGCACAAGTTCTCAGAACACAGGTAGGCAGAACGCAGCAAGCCTCTCACACAAACTGCTTCTGGCACAGTCCTGACAAAGTTCTTTCTCCCCCTTGTAAGCCAAACCTCACAGTCCACAGTTCTTACTTCATTCAGATCTTTCAACTCTGACCAGAATGGTCCATCAAGCTGTACTTACAGTACTGCAAGGTTTCTCTTAGGATGAGATTTCAGATCCCTCCACATTCCTCTGCAGATCACTGCCAAAAGACCAAGCCACAAAATCAGGGTTCTATCAACAATAGATGACCCTGTTCTCTGGTACCAAAACTGTTACAGTCAGCTTTCTAGCTGCAGCATAGAAAGAACCCAAGCAAAAGCAGCTTGTGGAAGAATGGGTTTATTTGGCTTATGGACTCAAGAGGAGACTCCATCATGGAAGGGAAAATGGTGGCATGAGCAGAGGGGTGGACATCACCTCTGCCACAGCACTGCAAACAGCAGCAGGAGGGTATGCCAGATATTGGCAAGGGGAAACTGGTTTATAACCCTATAAGCCTGCCCCCAACAACATAGCTCCAGCTAAGTTCTAATATCCAAACTGCCATCAGCTGAGGATCAATCACTCAGAACACATACATTTGTTTGTGGGGGACACCTGGATCAAACCATGACAAAAACTTAAAGTGCCCTTCTCTGTTACTCAGCTTCATACTTCCTTGGTACAGGGTCTCCCCCTCAATCCAGAGTCGACACTGTTTTCAGTCAGCAAGCCTAAATGATTCTCTGGTCTACACATACACTGGGGTTACAGATATATGTGACAACACCCAGATTTTTTTTTAATTTAGTTTTTAATAAGTAGAAAGTTTGTATGTGCAATTCATGTGTAGGCACCACCATTCCCCCCCTCCCCATTCTACTGAGGGCCCATCTCAGTGGGATTGTTGGAATGCTCCATGGAATGGAGGGATATGAGTTATGCAAGCAGCAGACAGTTAGTGGGGGGAGGGCAATGCCTCTGGATATTCCCCTCACCATGGCTCTTATAGTCTTTCCACCCCCTCTTCCGCAAAGTTCCCAGAGCCATGCACACTCAGTGTTTGACATGGCTTCTGGTTTTGGACTCCAGCAGTCTGGCAGGGCCTTATGCTTACATGGTAAGCATTCTTAAGTGTTGAGACATCTCACCAGCTCTGCTTTGGTTATTTAAAATTATCTATACTATCAAAAAATTTAAAATTTATTTATTTATTTGTTTGAGAGAGAGAGAGAGGGAGGGAGAGGCAGACAAAAAGAGAGTATGGATGTGCCAGTGCCTCCTGCCACTGCAAATAAATTCTAGATGCATACATCACTTCGTGTATCTGGCTTTACGTGGCTAATGCAGAATGAAACCAAGGACATCAGGCTTTTGAAGCCAGTACCACCTTTAAGCACCGAGCCATCTCTTCAGCTCCTACTACCAAATCTTGAACAAAACCTTCTTATGATTCTATGATTCACCCAGAACAAGGCATCATTTGTTTGGGTCTTTAATAAAAGATGAGAATCTAGTGCAAGTAAGTTCTTGTTTGTGAAAAACCGAAACCTTTTAAAAATTTAAAATATTTCATTTAGAACTTGTAAGAATAATAAGTTTTTGAAACAATATGCTTTATAAAGAAGAGTCATTGTAAGTTTATTTGACTTACTGATTGTTGGTTTTGTGTGAGATAAGGTTTCACTATGTATTGTAGGCTGGCCATGAACTCTTGATCCTCCTTCTTCTGCCATCCCTGTACAGGGATTACAAGTGTGTGCCACACCCAGCAAGATGAGTCTTTCTCATAGAGTTTTTCTAAAGTCAAGACCTAGGTAGTTACCACTGGGATTGCCCCTGTAGGTCAACATGGTAAATTCTTGAGTAGCACGGTGGGCTTCTCTGGTTTATATGACAGCTTCTTTTCAAAGCTCAGATGAAAACGGAAAAGCACATAGATAAGGTTTCTCAGACTTCACAAGTCTTTCTCATCCACTCTGGTCCTTAGCCAAGAACATCAATTCTGGCTGAGTACATGTTTCTAAAACTCTGCACTTTCTTTAAAATAACTTAGAGCACATCAGCTTACATCATTCGGTTTGCAGCAGTATTCTCCTCATACGTTCAAAGTCTCCCTCTCAGACTAAACGAAAAGTTTACTGTACAAACTTTGGCAACAGTTAAAACATACGTCACAGGTCCTTGTCAAGTTCATGTAAACACTTGAAAGCTCCCAAGAAAAACACATGCAGGAAACCTGCCTGGTTCTGGGTTCTTCTGTACCACTCGACCTATGCTTTTCTTGTCACAGAATAGCTGCTGAGTATGACAAACACAAATGAAGCAAAAACAGAGATTGTCACTTTGTGCAAGGGGTGCCCGAATACACATCTTCTCTCTCTAGATTCACATTCCTCCATCAAACAATCACCAAAAAAAGCAGCCCAACCCACAACTCTTACAGGAGAGTAACTGCTTCCCCAAGTGCTACGGTCCTCTCTGTCCACAGTGATGGTTGAGGAGTGACAGGGTGCCCGGATGGAGCACATCTCAGAGCTGGGCTTGAAGGACTATCAGGGCTAGCACAGGCCTGGAAAATAGAGCCAGAGGCACAGGGGCTCAGGAAGTCCAGAAGTTGTCAAGGACTCAAACTCTCCACCTAAGAAGATGCTAATTTAGAAAGAATAAGGAGGAAAAAAGGATGAGATCTAAAAGAGATCACAAAGTGAAACTTTATAGGTGTTTCCACAGGGTCCTTTTAAAATATATATTTTTTTATTCATTTATTCATTATTTATTTATTTGCAAGCAGAGAGAGAGAGAAGAGAAACAGAGAGTGAGACAGAGTGGGCACACCAGGGCCTCCAGCCACTGAAAACAAAAGCCAGATAAATGCGTCACTTAGTGCATCTGGCTTTACGTGGAAACTGGGGAATCGAACCCAGGTATGTAGGCTTTGCAGGCAAGTATCTTAACTTCTGAGCCAGCTCTCCAGCCCCCACAAAGACCTTTCATTACATTTAGTCACTTGTTTGTTAAAAGAGAACAAGAAGGTGTTCTTCCTGTCCTCAACCCAGAGATTTAATAGCCAAAAGTGATTTGCAAAGTTGCTGGTAAGAAGTCCATGGTGAGCAATGATCAAACAAGGCCTAATTGGTTTAAATCTTTGAGAATTAAAAAGGTATCCTTTCCCCCTGAAATAACCCTAAAATAAGCAGGTATCATTGTTAAAGACAGAAAACAAAGGTAATGACAATCAGGAAGAGGAGGAGGAGAAGAGAAGACGGAGGAGAAAAAAAGAGCGGGAGGAGCGGAAGAAAGAGAAGCAGAAGGAGAAAGAGGAACAGGAGGAGGAGGAAATTCCAGACAGAGAGGGAGAAATAGTCTGAATCTGGATGCTCCCCATAGGCCCAGCTATTTAAATCTTGGTCCCCAGTCTGTGACTTTATGGACAGGTAGCTCAGTAGGAAGCATCACTTTACAAAGGGCTTAGTGGAAGGCTTGAGTCTGTTGGGTGTATCTTCAAAAGTAATTACTGGACTCTGATTTTTCCTCTGTCCTCTCCTTTACATTCAGGCATTAGGTAGACAGGTTTCTGCCATGACAGGCTGCCTTGCCACAGACCCTAAAGCAATAGAGCCGACTGATCATGAACTGAAACCTCCAAAACTGGGAACCAAAAATAAACTTTTCCTCTTTATAAATTCATTATCTCATATATTTATTACAGCACATGAAAGCTTACTAATACATTGCCATTTTAATACTGAACTTCCTGTTAGGTCTAATATAAGGAGACAGAAGTCCCTATTCTTGGCATGAGCATCCATGTTGAGTGACATAGATTGGGTGTTCACTTGATGTTCCTCAACTTTTAGAGGATGAAATGGCAATATTACTTACTAGGGCCTTTGCACAGTAAACTTTATCATAAATTTCTTGGTACAGCTATGAATATTTCTACTTAATATACAATGAAACCAATATTCAAGAGATTTGGTGATTGAAACATAGCTGAAAGTACAAGAATTTGAACTCAGGCCACGTAGCCCTGGACACTATCTGTGTTGTATGTCCATATCCCATATGGCTATATGGGCCTCAGTATTTTATCTCAAGAATCCATCTTATCTCCAGCTTTGTTTATTTCATGACTCAAACTCCATAGAACCTAACCAAGACCATGTACTCTATCTCAGCTATCTAAGTCTTAATGCAAGTATGTCATTACAACATGCTGGAGCTGGGCATGGTGGAGCACGCCTTTAATGCCAGCACTCGGGAAGCTGAGGTAGGAGGATCGAAGTGAGTTAGAGTCCACTCTGAGACTACATTGTGAATTCCAGGTCAGCCTGGGCTAGAGAGAGACCCTACCTCAAAAACAAATAAACAAACAAACAAAAATAGAAATATTGAAATGGTTCCTTCCATATCCAATGATTTCAACTTTATCATAACACTTCAGTTACTCCCATCCAGGTACTGAGCGGCTCCATCTTGGTAAATCCAGTTATGAAGATGACCTCCACCTCACCCTATATAGTTGAGAGCACTTTGCCCTGTGGGATGTTGCCACCATTTTGAAGGTCTATATTCACTTGGTTTCCACTGCATAATTTATTTTCTTCTCCTGCCCCAGTTAATGGTCCTACAGTATCCTGTGCAGACAATTTTTCTTCTTCCTAACCTATAGACATTGCAATACCCCTAGGCTGAGCACACCAGCTCTCTTCTCTATCCACATCTATTTCCTAATTGAATTTATCCACCATCTTGGTTTCCAACACCATCATTCCACACCTCTCTCAAACTCTCTCATTAGCTCCTAATTAACATTCTGGGTACACTAGATCTCTCCAGCAGACATCTAACAGGCAGTTCAAATGCCACATACCCAGGAAAAGCCCTTAGTCTCCACTCTAATCATAACCTTCTCTTAACTCTCTCTGTTTTTATTCAGTTTCTCCAGGTACAAATTTAGGAGTCATCCTTCAATTCTTCCCCCACTCCCAAATATACCATATCAAATCCAATTTTAATGCTTTGGCTCCACCTTAAAGAGTATTTGTAGAATCTGAACACCTTTTCTGATTCTACTAAGATGTTCTTAGCCTGATACCATTATTATTACTCTAATACTATTATATCACATATACCACAAGTTCCTGTATAACTTCACCATTCATCTCACTGTTATTTCAAATTGTCTCTTTTTGCATCCCTCATTCATTTCCTGTAACAATCTCTTCTTGTCTCTTACATTCACAAAATGATCTCTATGTCAGGTCTTTTGCATTTGCTATGTTGTATGCATAGACTGGTCTTCTATCGTTTCATCATTCAGCCTCACATTTTACTCACTCCACCTCTGTCTGCAAGGCACGCAGCATTTGGCCTCACTGGATGTATATCATTCATGCATTATGTATTGTTTTGTTTGTTGCTTCTCTGCCCCTAGCATGGAAGCTGCATATGATCTTAGTGGTATTGACAGAACACTACTTGGTACTCACTAAGTCACCCAAAATATGTGCTAAGTGTGTGAGTGAGGCCATGAGTTAGTGTACGAGAAATTAGGAAAAAGGATGTTGATGAGAAATAATATTGCTGAGGGGCCAGAGGAAATGACCTTGACCTTTCGATTCTATTCCAAATATAATAGTAAACTTACTAGAAATCTCCGAAGACAAGACATCATTAAGACTGATATGTGGGGAGCGAGTATGAATAAGTTCAGATGACTTCTTGAAAGGCTGTATGCAAATCAAGTTTTGGTAAGTCAAATAGTAATTTGAGGCAGTACACTGATCCTCAACTTTATAAACTAAAGTACCCATAAGCCCTTGAATTTCTATTTTATTGGAACAGATTTTCCTCTAAAACTGGATAATATTTGAAATAACTCCAGCTACAAACTAAGTAGATTTAAAAGAAAAACATATACATGTAGCAAAAACCAAAACAAAACATTTATTTATTTCTGACTTTCATCACTATAAGAGTATAAGATATATATATATATATATATATATATATATATATATATATTTGGTCTGTGTGAATGTTGTAGTCAACCTTGCTGATGCAACAAAGAACCCCAACAAAATGCAGCTTGTGGAGGAATGAGTTTATTTTGGCCTACAGACTCTAGGGCAATGTCCATGATGACAGGGATAACGATGGCATGAGCAGATGGTGGACATCACCTCCGCCACAGCACTGCAAACAGCAGCAGGAAGGTGTGCCAAACACTGGCAAAGGGAAGCTGGCTTATAACCCCCATAAGCCTGCCCCCAAAACACAGCTCCAGTAAAGTTCCAATTCCAAAACTGCCATTAGCACTCAAGGGATCAAGCACCTCAGAACAAACCATCACAGTGAATAAGCAAAAAAACTTAACATACTTTTAGACTTTTATAAATTATTTTCACCTTCCACACCGAGAAAATAATATATATATATATATACATATATAGATATGAAGAAAGCCTCATGTGTAAAAGGCCAAGAGAAAGAATTATAAGCCAAAGGAAGTTGTCCTTCCAAGCTGGATTCCTTTAAAGTTATTTAACCTCATCAGACAATGCACTGTCCCTCTTTCCAGAGTACAAATGAAAGCATGTAACTGATTAACAAATCTAAACCAGACATTGAACTATATTGAGGATGCACAAAACGGTCCATGTTCTCGCTCTGGACTGTGCCAATGAGGACCTGAATTTTGTGATATTCCACAGTTTTAAAGTGGAATTCAAGCATTTCAAGAGCAGTTGGCAACATTCCATGCCCCCTTTTTTATCTATACCACCTATGAAATAAACACAGCCAATAAAGGTGAGTCTTAGGACTGGGAAATTGAGGCAAAGGTATGCTTGAATATTTTGGGATGACTGACAAGAAGTCTTTTAAAAAATAAAAAAAGAGTCCTCAAACTCAAGGTCCTTGTTTGTGCCAATACAACTGACATTTTCTTTAAAAATACTTCCATGGAGGAAGGATTCAATTAAGATAATGGAAGAAACCAACTCTAACCCCATGAGTCTTTGCACATGAAAATATGAAACAGATGAGTTCATTTATTTTCAGCGTTGCAGGAGAAAGGATGGGTGGGTTTGAGGCAGACTGCCTATTTAAAGGCTAATAACCCATTCCAACAATGACACATCCTTCTGTAAAAAAAAAAAAACAGAATGGAGCAAATGTGCATGGCATGTGAGTTTTAAAAAATGATCAATTTGATGATGACAATGTTTCTTCTCAATGATAACTAGAACAGAGCGGAAGAGAGGATGTGATTGTAAGTGAAGAAGAAAATGAAATTGTGGTTGTTTTTGAACTATTTTCACCTCTTCTTAACTGAGCAATAATCTCAATATTAATAGTTACTGCTTTGACAGCAAGGGCCTTAGAGAAAGGAACTATGTCATAACCAGTTTTTAATGAAAAAAGTCTCTAATATAAACACTTCATTGCACGATAGATAGTAGTAATTGGAAAGGAGTCACAGAGGAGACAGAAGCAGAGAAAAGGAAACAGGGAGAGTTACTATCAGATGCCTGATTTCTGTAAACAGGCACAAAGGGATTCATAGAATTTGGGAGTTTTCTTCACTAAAGTATTTGGCATTGATTTCTAGGCCAAATGTTAATGACATCTCAGAATTAATTAAGACATCCAGTGAAATCAAAGCTGAGATTGTAAAGTACACAATTTCAAGTGTCATTGCACATTAACACAGGGTCACAGTGACTGGTAGACCTCAACAGATATGGTCAGAGCGTCTGGATTTAGTTAAAGTAGGAGGAGGGAACTCCAGTCTGTGAGGGCATGTAGAACTTCCCAGTATGCCCAGAAGTGCCCAGGCTTCTCTTTTCCTGGCCTTCCCTGTCCACCTTACTGATGTGAGGGAGACGAGGATACACATCTGTCAGCTTGGAAGCCTTTCCTGTCTCCAAATATGCTTTGAACACCACTTAGGTAAAGACCCAAGGAACTTCTGACCCCGTGTTGCAATCAGCATCTGGTTGCTGGCCCAGAGAACCTGACTAAAAGCAGCTTGTGGAAGGAAAGGATTTATTTTGGCTTATAGACTCCTGGGAAAACTCCCTGATGGCAGGGAAAATGATGGCATGAGCAGAGGCTGGACATCACCTCCTGGCCAACATCTGGTGGACAACAGCAGCAGGAGAGTGTGCTCAACACTGGCAAGGGGAAGTTGGCTATAATACCCATAAGCCCACAGCCAACAACACAGCTCCAACAAGGTTCCAATCCCAAACTGCCATCAGCTGGGATTGAGCATTCAGAACACCTACATTTATGGGGAACACCTGGATTGAACCAGCACACCCTGTAAGAAAAAGAAAATCTTCTTTACCTGGATCTGCATATATACACACCTGTCAGCACTATAGCGTTCAGCTAGGATTTGCCATTAGAAGCTTCCAGAAGGTCGAATTAGTCATGGCACTGTTTTTAAACACAGGCTAGTGCACCCTTCCACAGTGTTCCTGGGTGCTCTGATGGTAACCATTGCTAAGAGACTCAGCTAAGCTAGAATCATAACCCATCTGGTGGAGCATTCTGTACACCAGGAGACACAGCACGGATGAAGAGATTCTAGAAGCCGGAACCTGGTTCTGCAGAGATGCCTCGCAAACGCTGCAAGTCCAAGCAGGTGTGGCCCAAGACACGTGGCCTGTAAGCACGTAAGGAAGAGTATATTCACGTAAGATATCAGAAGTGAGAGCTTGACAATAGGGAAACAGTGATCTCAGCTGACATATTCAAGCAGACATTTTTCAGCTGCTAGGTTGAGATTAAATAAATTCATTTATGCCTAACACCTCTCACACCCCAAATTTTAATACAAAGCATAAAAAGATATTGCTATGTTTGAATCAGATATTCCCCTAAACTCGCCTGTTTTGAATGCTTGGTTCCAAGCTGGTGACAATTTGGGAGGTGAAGGCTTGCTGGAGGAGGTGTGTTTTGGGGGGTTGGGCTTAAGTGTGTGTTATAGCCAGCTGCTCCTTGTCAGAGGAAGGCTCACTCTCCTGCTGCTGTTTGCCACCTGCTGTGACAAGGAGGTGATGTCCAGCCTCTGCTCATGCCATGCTTTCCCCTGCCATCATGGAGCTTCCCCTTGAGACTGTAAGCCAAAGTAAAAAAATAAAAATTTTCCACCCATCAGCTGCCTTTGGTTGGGTGCTTTATCCCAGCAATGAGAAGATAATAGCTATCAATCGATAAGAACAAAAGAATTAAGTAAAAATGACTCCAAGGATCCGTTCTACAAAAGCTGAATTCTTTTAGTAAATTCATCTCATTGCTCACTGTGGTTCTGTTTCTAAGATCAAATCTTTGTTGACATACCTGCATGGCCAATTGTACTGAAATCAATTTAAAAATGTATGCTTCACACATATTTATTGGCTACCAGCCCATATCTAAACAGTTTTCTCTGCCTCGTGCTCCTGCCCAGGGGGTGGGTTACTGCATCAGGGTCAGAACTTTGAAATGATGTGCTCTGTAAATTTTATTTCTCTTTTGCTTTTATATGTTAATTCTTTGCCAAAGATGTCACCTCTTTTATATAAAAAAGTTGATTAGATGCAACCCTTTTGGTAAGAAACAAAGTACTAATTTAAAAGGCTGGAGAGATTGCTAAGTGGTTAAGGTGCTTGCCTGAAAGCCTAACAACCTGGGTTCATTTCCCTAGTAACCAAGAAAAACCAAATGCACAAAGTGGTGCATGTGTCTGGTGTTCATTTGTAGTGCCTGGAGGTCAGGTCCTGGAGTGCCCATTCTCTCTCTCTCTCTCTCTCTCTCTCTCTCTCTCTCTCTCTCTCTCTCTCTCTCTCTCTCTCTCTCCCTTTGCAACTATATATATGTATATATATTTAAATTTTTTAAAGTCAACTTATAATCATTGAGATGAGGCATGCATTCTATGCATTCTAACCTCTGCTTCCACTAACTTTCTAGAGAGAACAGTGATTAAATGCCAATTTGTGTTTAAAACTTTAGCTATAAGATTTATATCATCTACTTCTTTGTGTTTGAAATCAGGAGTCGGCTAACATTTTTGTAAAAAAATAATAATACCATATGTCCAATATTGTAGGCTTTGTGAGCCATGTGGTTGTGTCACGACTGTCCAACTTAGTAATAGACAATACATAAACCAGTGGATGTGGTTACCTTGCTTTAAATTTTTATTTGCATAATTGGATGAAGGGGCAGATTTGGTCTTTTGGTTGTAGTTTGCTGGTACTTCCTACACCATAATCTGATATCTATAATCAACAAGATGGACAGATATTTTTCATTTCTGTATTCCTCAGAACTGTTTTATTCTTGGCAAGAAACAATTTCTAGGCCTGGATAGAGCCCCGTATCTACCTGACCGCTACTCCCATCCTAAGGAAGCTAGGAAATCTTCATGAATATATCCAGGGATCTTTCTTCCCCTTTGGAAGTAACTATGCTATTTGCTATTCATCAGATATGGTCACCAGAAGCTGAGGTGTTGACGGCAGAAAGACCTCTGCAGAGTAAAGGAAAGATGAGTTTGCCCTGCACTCGCTGGATCCCTGTCTTAACAGCCGACCGTGATACAAACCATGAACCCAGTGGAAGAGTTCCCAGCATCGTCTCCTTTGGCCTAGAGAAGATGACCACCTTGGAAGTGAGAATCCAAATAGAGGAATGAGAACTAGACTTCCAGCTCTGAGCATCACCATGACGTCACTCTCAAGGTGTGTTTCACCCAGAAAACCATGAACCTCTCTCTGGGTTATGGATACAAAGCCCTTGGACGTGCCATCACAAGCACCCAGAGAAGATGCACGTGTTGAGACTGCGGGACTGACTGCAGGCTCCTTTCAGTGCAATCGACAGAGGAGCGCACTGTTCTTGCTCTCCATGAGCCAGAGGCAATCCGATGAGCCCCATCTCCACGAGATCCCCCAGGTCCCATTTCCCAGAACAAAGCCCCTCCAGTTTTACATTCAAAGGTCCAGACTGTGGAGATTAGGCGGCAGCAATGGTAACGTGACCTGAGTGGGATTCCCAGGACCTCAGGAAGGTTATGGGAGGGGATCCATGTTTTGAGCTATTCAGAAGAACAGCTAAACGTTTTGTTACTGATTTTTCTTATCTGCCCTTGTAGTCCCAGCACTGAGCTAATGTACAAAATTGACACAAAGATCCAAAATGTCCCTTGCCTCCACAGAGCCCCAATTTGGGTGAAAACCAAACCCTCCTGATATGTAAACACTCGTAGGCTCCGCTTTGCCCAGTGTTTTCACAGAACCTTGCTTAGGGACAAAGTTGAAAAACCAGTTTCTGTTTAAAAAGGCCAACACAAGATAAGCGGAATCTTTTGACAACCATTTTTTTGTAAAGCATGATTCTTAGATGATTACGTTCATTTATGTTCTTAATTTTGTTTTCATTCCTCAAAGCCACCAAGAGGGCAATCTATAGACAAACGTCTGTATATCTATTACAAAAATATAATAAATTTTAGCATTTCATTATATTGACTTGAGAATTTTGTTTTTAGAAAGTTGTCACTTCCTTGCAACTACAATCCTAACTTCCCACCTGTTTCTCCTTCAATCACATAGGAAAACAAATATCCTGAATTTAGGTTAATTCTCTTATATTTTTAAGTTTTATTATAGTTGTACATAATTGCATATAATTTATAATTCTGTTTCAATGGTAAAACTGACCTAGATGCTATCATTTTAGGGAAATATCCTATGCCACTTGCTTTCCTCGTTGAAATTAGGGTTTTGACTTTTTAAAGCTGTTTTGTGAAGTTCTGGCTCATTCCTTTGAGTATATGGTCTTCTGCTATCTGCCATGGTTTCTTTACCATCTTCCTATGTGAAGCTCATTCCTATCTTTTTACTACAAGTGAAAACAAAGTTAACCAGCCGGGCTTGATGCTGCACACCTGTAATCTCACCACCTAGGAGGCCAGCCTGGACTCCACAGCAAAACCCAATCTCCAAAAACCAAAACCAACAAACCAAACCGAAATCCTCCTCAGTGAGTTCTTGTACTTGGACATTTTTATACAACATACATACATGTTGATTTAGATTTTGGGATATTTACCAGTCTTTTCCTTTTAGGAATACTTATGAAAACTAAACTTCTAAAAGCACAAACAAGACAAGTTCAGCTCGCCCCTCATTCTACTGCTCACCTATGTAGATGTGATGACCATCTGTGCTTTTCCTTGTGGGAAAAACAGAGCATGTTTTCATCAACTGTAGAATCCACCCTGACACCCCAAACCAGACCATCTTTCACGGACCCACGTTCTAACCAAGTGTGAGAAACTAACCAAGTGTGAGAACATGGCTTGTGTCTTGGTTTTAGAAATGATATTTCGTCAAGTTGTCTTCAAACTGTGGTTTCCACTAGTGACACCAGGACCTCACTGCTGAAAGAAGCCTCCCCCTCTGATCCTAGCCCAGGAGGGCCTGAGTTGCTTCCCTCTAAGCACAGGACTGTTTCCTCTACAAGCCCTGGCCTAACAGTCGGGTCCATGGGGTTGCTCAGACACTGGGCTACAGCAGCTCTGTGGCCTGGGTCACTTCTGGGAAAAGTGACAAGGCCAGTGGTTGCCTGGGTCCAGCTGGGGTGTTCGCAGAAGCTAGTCCCTGAGAAGCCACAGGAGATGACTGCTGGCCTCATCTTTTAACAAAGGGATCTGGAGCCTCATGGGGAAGAGAGGCAAGATACCAAATAGTTATAAGTAATTTTTAAAGAGAGATATGGAGGATTTCATGGCTTTTTTGTTTGTTTTGTGAGGTAGGGTCTCACTGGAGCCCAGGTTGACCTGGAATTCATTATGGAGTCGCAGGGTGTCCTTGAACTCACAGTGGTCCTTCTGTCTCTCCCTCCTGAGTGCTGGGATTAAAGACATGGGCCACCACATCCAGACACCCATGTCATTTTTGTAAAGAAGAAAACCAGCTTGCATTTTGGGGTAAAACGAGGAAGAGCATGTAGCTCTAGGACATGGGTCACTTGGGCTTTTGCACCATCAGGATGCTTCTCGCTTCCTTTTCACATGGCGCTCGGGGTCACACTCCTCAGCTCATGCCTTTTCCCTAAGGCTGAGCCTGTGAATCCTAGCAACTAGACAAAAGGTACCATATTGAAGGCCTGACACTTGTCCCCCTCAGAATCCATCTGTATCCCCTGACCTCTTCAGATTCTAAAAGTTTCTATCATCACCTAAAATTTCCCTTTCCCCAAATTCCTGACCTCACCTGACCCAATTCTGAACACTTCTATGAAAAATTTAACCTCCCCACCATCATGCTGGCTTCTTATTTTAATTTTCTCTATTTTAATACATGTATATCATGTATGTTGATTTATTCCCTCTCCCCAATTAACCTCTCAACCCACTCCTGCTCTTACTAAGACCCTTCCTCCCAGTTTATCCCATCCTACTTTCCTGCCTCCCCCATTTTTTGACCTACTGAGTTAAATCAGGGTTTCTTGCATAGTCATGGGTGACAGGTTATTGACTATCGTATGGACAAGTCACCAGAGACTACAGCCAGCAACGATTAGGTGCCATTCGCCACTTGGGAGGTATGGTGTCTTATGAGCCCTTCCCTCACCCAGGAAATACTCACAGGGACCCACAGCTGTGTGGTAACCAGGTCATATCCAGAAGACAATGCTTTATAGCCATCCTCCCCCAGCTCTTACTCTTTCATTCGTTTAACCCTCTTTCTCAAGGGTCCTGAGCCTTGGAGGGAGTGGCTTATATGTCCTGCTGAGGCCAGAGTTCACAATGGTCACTGATTCTTATGAATTCTTCGTGCTAGCTTCTTTCTATGGCTAAGACGGTCCACTGACAGCTTGTCTACCAGTTGGTGTCAGTCAGCTCAAGGTCAGTGTGGGCATTAGCAGTTACTTATGATTTAGTTCATAAGAAGTCTGGGGTGTGTGTCATAGAAGCCCTTCCATGTCAGGCCTAGGAAGAGGACACAGCCCTGGTCTCAGAGTACAGGCAGCTAAGGGAAATGCTCTTCCATGCTGAGGTGCTGGAAGACACCGCAGCACAGGTGAGACCTTCCAGACAGATCACAGTGACTCCTGCAGCCTGGAGTGGAAAGGAAGCAGGCTGAAAGAATAACACATTGAGCAGAGAGGAAGAGAGAGCAACCAAGTGTCAAACTCCCTCAGCAGCACAATGGTCAAAAGACACAACGTGATACTCACATAGGGAGCTGCGTCCAACACACTTCTGGGCCTTTAAAAATGCAGAAATAGAGCTGGCAAGACAGGGTTCTGTTGAGTGCTTGCCTCCCAAGCATGATGAGCTGAGTTCAACCTCAAAGCCCATGGAAAAATGCCAAGCCTGGTGGCATGCTCCTTTGGTCTCAAAGCTTGGGAGGCAGAGGAAGGAAGTTCCCTTGGGTCCATGAGCTCCAAACCAATGAGAGACTGTCTCAAAAACAAAAGTGGAGAGTATTCCCGAGGATGAAACCCCAGTCTATCTTCTGATCTCCACACACATGCACACCTGCAAACACATACACACCCATACACATGCCTTTAAAACGACAGAAAGAAGAGGGTAAAAACAGGATCCAGTCAACCCAACGCCTCTGAAAATAGAATCACTTGAAAAAAAATACAAATGGCTAGTGCTACAACCTGTGACAACAGGAACATAAATAAAATAAAGGACAGGAAACTGGCTCCATTGCTAACGAGACTGAGGGAACCCTGCTGCCTGCTTCCTGTGGACAGAATCACAGAGCAATGCCAACTCAGCCCATGATTTTACAGTGAGATGGTGAATCCAGAAGAGAGACAAGAAAAAGGAATTCAAAATAGTGTTATTTCCTTTCTAGAGTTCTCACAGATTGCAACTATAAAATCTGGACAGACTAAGAATATTTGATCAGACAGTTTGTTTGTGAGTCAGTAAAAGCTTCCCCCAAACCTTAGGAGTTTAAAGATAAGACTTCCTATGTAGGAGAGCATGTTCACGTCCATGTTCAGAGCTGGTACCCTGTGAGCCAGTACTCAGCATTTGTGGTCAGAGGACTGGTAGAAGTCAACTTCAGAGCAGAAATTCCGAAACGATTTACCATGCAGCTGAGTCATCACCAAATATTTATGCTTGCCATGTTCTCAGGCCGCATGGCTCCTGGGACATACCTGGAGCACTTGGCTGAGAACATACAGAGACGCACAGAAGGGAAGAAAGAAGCTAAGAACAAATTCAATATTTAATTCTCTTGGGTTGGACAAAAAAATATATCTTTCAGTTTTGACAGGACTTATTCTTAATCTGCAAACATAAGCCACTTTTTGCTTATACTAGTATACTATAATATAAAGTAATTCACTTACCAGAATTCCTATTCAAAAGAAAATAGCACGATCCTTAGGCCTCGGATATATATTGGGCAGATGCTGCCCTCCTGAGGACTGTATTGTTATTGCAGGTGATTCATAAAAATTGTAAATAAAATTTTGAGGATTGTACAGCTGTTTACACATTTGTACCTTTAGCTTAACGCCTACTAATCGATTAAAAATCAGTTATTTTGCATTTTTATGATTTTTCTTTAAAAATGTGTTTCCAGATCAATCATTAGAATAAAATGTGTCTAATAAACTTGTTTCTAAATCAAGGGTCGTGAAATCCACTTCATGACTCATGATTGGCTTTTAAAAGAATGCAAAACAGAAAACAATGAATACTAAATATTATAAGGACACATGGAGCCTTAGAAGGTCTGAGTGCATCACAGTGTAAGACTTTCCTGACAAGTTGACATCACCCCATCTCAAAGTTAGGAAATGTCATTTAATCCAGTATTGTACTTGCTGGCATGTGATAATCTGACCATCAATAAACGGAAGTGTGACAGAATTCTAAAGCAGTGCCAAAAGATTACTGCCCCCTAGTGTGCAGCTCATGTAATTCCCTCCTCAAGTGAATGCCAAGTGTGGAATCCATCATCGCTCCGGGTCACTAATCTGTTGACTTTGAGCTATTCTAAAGACATATTATCAAGTTGGAAACAATTGAACTAGTCACACCTTTAAAACAGTATCTCCTCAGAAAGATGATTTGAAGCCACGAAGAAAGGGCCCGAGGACAAGATACTGCTGGAACGCTGAGCAAGGCCAGCTTAGCAAGTGTCTCAGTCCCAGAGCTCAAGACATGGAGCTTTGGGACTACCAGTGACATGAATGGACTTGGAAGACCTGATCTTGAACTTCAAAAAGGAAGGTAGAATTTGATTTTTTTAAAAGAAGACAGCCCCTCAGATATCTCAACATCTCTAAATTAATAACATGGCTGTGTCCTATGTAATTGGTACTGCTTTTGAAAACATGAAAAATACATGTGTGCAGTGAGTCATAAAATTCACATGGTTCAAGGAGCCATTGCTGAGAGGCCATATATAGATCAGGACATGATCTAAGGTGTTTCTGGAGGTGGATCTGGAATTCCAGCCATAGATAAAGAACAGTCTGAGCTCGGGAGTGTGCTGTGCGTGTGTGGTATTGGTGATGGCTTCTCTGCTCCGACCTATGAAAGGGGCCAACCGCTTTCACCATTAGGAAACCTCCCTTGGATCTTGAAGCTTCAATAAATCCCTTCCTCCCATAGATTGTGCCTTGTTTAAAGGCTCATCCCAGTGGCATATGGCTATTTGTTTTATTGATGAAAAAACAAAATAATGCATCTAAGCATATTGTTCCAAACTTGTCCTTAAAACTGAAAACTTCCACCCTTCAAAACTAAGGAAGCACCTGGAAACGCATGTTGTGTTTGTTAGTAAGTCACTGGAATATCTTTAAATATTTATTCTAAAAGAGAGAGAAAGGGCCTACCAGGGCCTCTTGTCACTGGAAATGAACCCCAGATACATGTGCCACTTTGTGCATCTCTCTTTACGTGGGTACTGGGGAATCAAACCTAGGCTGTCAGGCTTTCTAAGCAAGCACTTTAATGGCTGAGGCATTTCTCCAGCCCCCTGGAATATTCTTTGAAAATGAAGCTACCGTTAGTAATTCTTAGAAATGCATGTAGTTAACGAGTACTAAGAGATTACCTGGCAATTTGATTCCGGGGAGTAAAGTGTCTTACAGATCTGTAGAGAGTGTAGAAAGAGCTGGAGGGTTGAAGAACTCTCATAGTTAGCTGTGGGCTTGAAGAAATCCCAGATACTTTTTACAAAGCAAAACAGCAATTCCTCGATTCATGAGAAGATGTATTTACATATTAGATATATTTACATGATATAAAGCTAGTACAGAAAAATACATGAAATCCACGAATCCTGCTTGAATCAAAGCCTCCTAAGTGCCGAGACAACAGAAGCAGGATAAGAAGTCACCAGGGCTTCCAGGTTTTCTCCTTCCCAGGCTGAGTTCTGTGTCCTCAGCTTCCTTCCCAGTGCAGAGAGGCAGCGACAGATGGCATCTGTGCCCATCAAGAAAACCACCAGAGTTGGTGCTGATTGAAATTTCCTTTCTTCCCACTACCATGAACTCTGGGGCCCTCTGCTGGAGTTCAAGAAGGGACACAAAGCAGGGTTGTGCAGAGGGGCAACAGCAGGACCTCAGCCCGTCAGACATCAAGTGCAAAGAGCAAGTGTTTGTTTTTGTAATAGTTTTATTTACTTGAGAGATAAAGGAAGACAGACCAGAAGTGAGTATGGGCATGCCAGGGCCTCTTGCCACTGCAAACAAACCCCAGACACACGTGCCACTTTGGGCATCAAGCTTTGTGTGGGTACTAGAGAATCGAACCTGGGTCATCAGGTTTTGCATGCAAATGCCTTTAACCACTGAGCCATGTCTCCAGCCCCCAAGTGTTTGCTTTTTAAATCCAAGACTTGGTAACTGTTACTGCAAGATCAAAACACCAGCAATTGGCCAGTGTTCTCTGTGACGTCACAGAACAGGGGTGTCCAACCTTCTGACATCGTGACTTGATGTCATCTTCATGTGGTAGTTTGTATTCACAGCTACAACAGGATGCATGCAGACCACCGGCCACAGGTTAGCAATATCTACTGTAGATTTTATAAGTCATGGTGTCTATCACATACAATTGCTCTTTTTAACGCCTATCAAAGCATGAAAGTCATTCTTGGCTTATAAACTGTACAAAATCAGGCTGGAGGACAGGATTGGACCAATAGGCTATAGCTTGCCAACCCTGATCTAGAACACTCTAGCAGGTTTAGTTAGTGGCTGATAGATTTCTCTAAAACTGGTGAAGACAGGTTCAAACCCCAACATAAGAGGGCTGGGATAACCAACTGCATGCCCTTGACTACTGATGTAGAGAACATGGTATATAAACATTTCATCTTCTGAGAGGAACAGATGTGTCTGAGATGTGTGTATACTCTATTCTCAGAAGTCCCGTGTGGGCTTAAGCAAGTTGTCAACAAGTGGCATCTTCCTTCATCAGCCCCCTTTCTACTTCCCCAGTCATTTCTTAATCTCCCATTCACCTGCAGTACTTCCCACATGACCCACTGAAACCGCTTACCTTGTCTCAGGATCTGCTTTGAGAAAAACCAAGCTGACAGTCCTTAATAAAGCAACTAGTGCAGGGAGTGGGGTGCGTCTCCAAGCTTAATGTGCATGGCCTGTTAACAGATTAGCAGTCAAGCAGAGAGAAAAAGGCTGTCCATGTTATGCTGTGGTTAAAACAGTAAGGAAAGCCATTGCCTGTGATAACATCTGTAAAATTGTGCAAAAGCAAACCACAGTCCCCTGGCTTGAATGAAGAGAAGTCACACACAAACCACCTCATTGGCTTTGCTCTGTTCAAACCAGATCTCTGTCAAGTCCTGACTACCATCCCTGCATTTTACTTCATCTATCCATGTCTAGGGTGGGCATAATGCTGCTTGGGGGGGGCTTTCCTGTGCAAGCAGGAAGTACAATCCTCATCTGTACATCTTTCTTCCATATATATATATATATATATATATATATATATATATATATATATATATATATATAATGATATGCCCCATTTTTGAGGCTTCCAACCATGACTGGGCTTTATGTTATGCCACGGTCTGATCCAGGTGCCCCCCACAAACAAATGAAAGTGTTCTGATTGATCAATCCTCAGCTGATGGCAGTTTGGGTTTTACAACCTCGCTGGAGCTATGTTGTTGGGGGCAGGCTTATGGGGTTATAAACCAGCTTCCCCTTGCCAGTATTTGGCACACCTTCCTGCTGCTGTTTGCAGTGCTGTGGCAGAGGTGATGTCCACCCTTCTAAGCTCATGCCATCATTTTCCCTGCCAGGATGGAGTCTTCCCTCGAGTCCGTGAGCCAAATAAACACATTCCTCCACAAGCCGCTTTTGTTTGGGTTCTTTCTGCACAGCAAAAGAGAAAGCTGACTGCAACATGTTATTTCCATATGTAAATAATGCTGCCATGGACCAGAGAGCAGGGAGGCTCATGGCATATTATCTTTGATATATGCATTTTCAGTTCCTTAGGGTATGTACTTAGGTTGGAACTGCTAGCAGAGAGAAATATTGATCTCCCATGTGAAACCTGAAAATCCCAATCTCTTAGTAGTTGGACGAAAAGAAATGTGTTGATCCACAAGTCCAGTTGTTACAGCAAGATACGAAGATAAGCTTTGGTACCACACTGCATGGCAGGGCCACTCTAGTGACTTTTGTGTATTTCAAAGTAGCTAAAAGAGATACCTTAAATATTTACGTACAAAGAGATGAAGATACTCTGCTTTAAAATAGCTAGTTTGTGCTACCTTCCCTCAGTCCTAGGTTACAGAATTACCACCCTACAATGCAGAAGTGAGTAAATTACCTGCAATTTAACATCTCTTGTGTATTGTTCTCTTGTATGCGCTATTCTTGCAGTAAGGAATGTCCATGTATATATCTGATGCCTGCTTCCATCCCGAGATCTCTTTAATCCATTCTTACAGAAAAGCACAGCGAGCTACTGAATTCGCCGTGCTCAGATCAGTCCCTTCGTGTTAAAACCTTGGCCCTGACGCTAAACGGCTCTGTGACCTCAGGCAGGTTGTTTAACTTTTTGTTCCCAAGTTTTCTCATTTTCAAAAAGGATATTAATCCTTAACTCTGCATGGTTGTATAATGTATAGGAATACATTATCTTAAGTTTCTAAAGAACTGGGTGTCTGGTATACAGGAAGGAATTCATGAGAACTATTATGAGCTTGCCAATGAACTTGGAAAAATTGAAAGCCTTTAACAGAGTTGAGGTTCCAAAAGATCGTGGCCCACCTTTCTCAAGTCAGTTGTTTTTGCATGTGTTTGTGTGTCATGTGGCCTATGCGTGTGTACATGCCCATCAGCACCCCATATGCTGACCTCTGGTGACCAGAGGAAAATATGAAGCGTCCTCTATCACTCTTCTACCCAATTCTACTCGAGCCAGAGTTTCTTACTGACCCTAGCATAGCTGTGGTTTTGCTAGGCCCTGAAATTCTCCAGCCCGTTCCCCACAAGGCTGGAGTTACAGATGTGCAGGGCCATGCCCAGCTGTTTATGGGTCCTGGGGATCGAACTTCAAGCAGTCTTTCAGGACTCTTTGGGCCCTCGCGCTTGCACAGGAAGTGTTCTTAAGCATTCAGTCATCTCTCCAGCCCCCGACTCAGTTCTTGGCATGTTTCTAGTACCTAAGGCTGGCTTCCAGGGTACACCCAGGAGCAAAGGTTCTGGGCTTTGTTAATGTTCCACTGCCATCTTGAAAATCTGAATGTTTTCAGCAAGGCCCTGCATTTCCACCTCATACTGAGCCCCATAAATCATGAATCCAGTCTCGTCATTAGTTCCCAAGTCCAGGCTAATCAACCTTTTGGTTCTGCAAATGCCACAGATTCTGTCATCTCAGCCTGAAGTAATCACTCCTATCTCCCACACATCCTGGGCTCAACATGTCCTCTTCAGAAAGGCCTTCATGGAGAACTCTTGGGTAAATCATCCTTATCCATCGACTCTTCACCTCCGGCTGTTCTACTTCTCAGCATCCTGGTTCTTTCTAGAAGGAAAGAGTATTTACTTGGTTTGAATCTTTCTCAGACTCAATAATGTAGTTCGCATAGGGTGAGAGTTATAGTCTCAGCATACAGGCTGCTCAATAAATGTGCTCAGTGAATAACTCAGGACCTCACTTAAGATAAAACAGGCCATGTGCAGTGAGTGATGAAAGCTTCTGGGTAGGCTGAAGCAGAGGAAGACAAGTTTAAGAAAGACCCTTGACATTCAAGGCAAGGGGGCTATCAACCACACTGAGGCAGCCTGGAAGATGTGCTGATCCTAATCTTCACGCCTCGGGGAGCCATCATTAGTCTGCATCCCTTTCTCGATATCTTTTCTCTTAAATGTTGGATTGTTTGCACTGGTGTTCTCTGAGCTTCTGAGAACACCACCATTCTTTCCCTATTCTCCAGAGAAAACTTGAACTGTATACATGTGAATATATGAGAAAGAAGGAGAGGAGGAGGTCTTTATCTACCAATGATGATGGCAAACGTAAATAAAGATTAATACTGCTCTTAGGTAAAGAATGAAAATTTTAATTTCTTCCTTAACCACTAGAATAGCAAAAGAAAACTGGGATGTAAATTCCAAACAAATAGGAAAGAAAGATAAACAACCCAGAAGAAGATACAATGGAGACAAAAGAGATGAAACAGAAAGCTTAAAAAGTAGGAGATTTGAAGCTAACTATGTCAAGTCATGATTTTATGTTCTAATGGCTTATATGATCACACTGAAGACAAATGTTTTCATAAGAATTTTTTCACAAAATAATAATGCACTATATGGTGTTTACAAGAAAGAATGCTAAAACTTCGAGCTGGGTGTGGTGGCTCATGCC